>QAXH01005954.1:863-35775 GCA_004335635.1 Chloromonas sp. AAM2
TTTAAGCCTCCCAAAGGGTATCTAAGCCAACCCCGTGAAGAAAAGGGGTCACTCGCGGTTAGGGTCTGTGAGCATCCGGCTGCTACCCTCCTGATTACCAGGCATGAGTGTTGTGGACTTAGGGTGACTGTAGCATGCAACAGGTGCTATGGGGATGTTGACTCGCGCGTATGCGAACAATGCCCAAAGGCACGTCATGTCACATGGAGCCAAGTCACATCTGGCAAGTGCTGCTCGCAAGTGCTGGAATGTACATGTGTGTACACCAGAAAAGCTGTCACAGGACACGGAAAGGGATGGGGGCCCACGCAGATCTTGTGCGTATCAGGCGAGCACAGGTACACAGACAAGCCAGGCAACAACTTTATTGAATACGATGCTGACCTTGTAGAACGGCTGATTGTTGCGTAGCACACCCGTGTGCCCGTCAGAACCCGCATTGCACCTTGCAGCATGGACGCAGAGCGCTGTCTGCGACAGGAAGCTTATCCGCCTGCCGCGTGCCTTGTCTGATTTGCTTGGCCAAGCAGGCCAGTCAGATTCCACTGGGAAGTGAAGATGGGAATGGCAGATGATGAAGGTCTGCTGCAACGCTGTTCTTCAATGTCTTCTGTTGTTCTCGCGTTTCACGAGAAGGAGCGGATGTTTTGAACCATGAACATAGGGCAAGCCGGCTCAACGCCAACCGCAGACAGCACGTGACCAGTTGCTGCGACGTCTTGAGAGGCACATTTGAAGTCTTAGTGGGCGTGAATGTTCAGCACAAGCAGTGTGCCATCAGTTACAGCCGCTAACCAAGCCTATTCACACCAGCGACACACTGCAAGGGTTTTCAGGGTTTACCGGGCGCTGGCCGCAAAGCATCTGGAAGCAGCATTGAGCCAGTTCGACGGTACATGGCGCCTGCAACGAGATGTGAGCGCACAGAATTGGATTGCGAATGCTCATTGGGAGTGTCTGTCTCAGTCTTACCAGCTAGGACAGCACACCAGACAGTCGCATTGACCATTGTGTGCGCATCGGGATGCACTTGAACAGTCTTGCGAATTTGAAGTAAGTTGCGGCCCTGTCCCAGGCGCAGGAAGCTTGTCCCAGGCGCAAGCATCATCAGGTGTCTCCCTCCATGACGGTTCTAGTCTTTTCAAACTTGTGTATGGTGTCCTTGATGCCAGCAACGCGCTTTAATGTTGTCTGGATTGTTGCCTGGCACAGATGCCGGTCATCCTCTGGATGAGCTGAGCGCGAACGAAATTAGCCAAGCCGTAGGAGCTACAAAGCTGTACGCTGCCCAAACAATCGACGTGGGGAGCATCCGCTGGAATGTCTGCTCTCTCCAGGTAAAGCACATATTTTGCAACCCCAACCCTAACTCGAACCCTAGCCTCCATCCGGACACGCAAAGCAGCTGCTTTCACCTCGGCGCTGACTAACCCAAGCCTACTTTTCGTATCGCTGTCCCTGCATCTCATCGGCAGCATTACATCAGTCTGGCGCTGTCGAGCGCCAGCTCAGCTATGCGTTGATGCGCAGTGACGCCAAACCCTTCCCATGCCATTTGGCTTAGATTGCTAGATTGCGTGGATACTGGGGCCTGCAACTTCGCGCTGTAGTCGTCGCCTGTTTGCCTGGCTCTCGGCTCTTGCTGCACGGCCAGCTCTGCCATTGTCACAATTAGTATGTATTTTAATACAGTTGACCAGATAAGACAGATGCTAGCCTGAGAGGTTGAGTCGTTTTCTGCTTGCTGTGTTATCTGTGTGTGTGTTCCCGTTGAGGATAAGAGTTTCACGTCGTGACCATGGGTGTAAGCAACCCTAAACCGACCATGGCTTAGTAGCCTAACGCCATTCTGATGTGTTCTCTCCCAGGAGCCCAGTAAGACAACACTGCTGCCTACGAAAGACGACACTGTTAGCCTAAGAGTCCACTCCTGGTCCTGACACCCTGCCACATAAATGTTTGTTTTTCCTCAATGTTTTTGCAGGAGCCCAGTAAGGCGGCACTGTTGGCTTATGAAGCCGCCCCAGGTCCCGACACCATGCCACCCCGCACTGCCTTTGTCATTTTCCACACACCGCCTGAATCTGGGGTTGTGGAAGTGCTGGTCGAGCTGAAGCCCGATGGGCCAGGGCAGGTCACTTCATGGAAAAGGGTGAGAGCTTCAGCATCATCATCATCATCATCATTATATGGCTTTTCATGGTTCAACCCACGGTACTGCAGCTAGACACAATATCTCTCCGAGACTTACGCGCCTGAAAGAGCTTGCATCCATACAAATCCAACACAACGCCGTCCCGACCTTTTCTGAGCAACAGACGGAAACATTAAGGAAAAACAAGAAAGGAAATCAGGAAGGCAAAGCGTGAGACAACTGATGCAATAATCAGATCTGTTGCAACTGCTTGACCACTGCAAAGCAAGTGTCTGGGCTCGAGCTGAACCCGGGTTAACTGGCGTCCATCATTCCTTTTGATTCAAGTATGACTTTTCACTTCTATATCTAAATTCGATAATTTCAATACTATTGCGTTATGATTATTCATTACTATTGATCATTACTATTTTTATTATGACTACTTGATAAATATACATGCAATACTTTTGCACCTGATTGCCTCGTGCTGCAGATTGAGGGGGTGCATGCGCTGGCCACCCCGGATGATTGCCTGGATGCCGAAGCCCTGGTCAAGGCAGACCCACAGGTAAAGAAGGGGAGGGGATGTGCAGGTAAAGAAGGGGGTGTGCAGAAGGGAAAGAGGATGTGCAGGTAAAGAAGGGGAGAAGAGAGTGTGTTGTGTTGTTGAATTTACTGTGACTCATGGCCCGCAATCTACAGCTCCTGCTAATCGTGTGCAACAGATGTGCGAAGCCCAGCATACAACAGCATTATACTTCAACCCACATACCAATGCTCAGGGACCAATGCGTGTGCACAGGTGCAGGCCCTGCTTGCTGACGTGTACGGTATAACCAACATGTCACTGGTGGCATGTGACACCCTGCCCAACGTGTGTGTGTGTGTCTGTGTGCACAGGTGCAGGCCCTGCTTGCTGACGTGTACGGTATAACCGACATGTCACTGGTGGCATGTGACCCATGGAGTGTGCACACAAACCCGGTCGGCGGCACATCTAGATGCATACAGGCGTTCATGTACATGCGGTCAAGGTAAGATGGCAAATCGTACATGTACAGATATTTAGAAACGCAGTTGTGCATGAGGTCAGGGCTTGATCACTGGGCAAGGCATGGGCCAGACGCTGGGGCAGCGAATAAGATAGGGCAGACTGACACAAGTTGTGGCCATTGTACTGGACACAATGGGTGTACCAGGATCAAGGGCATGACTGGGCCATGACTGGGCCATGACTGGGGCATGACTGGGGCATGACTGGGGCATGACTGGGCCATGACTGGGCCATGACTGGGGCATGACTGGGCCATGACTGGGCCATGACTGGGGCAGAGGACAAACTTTTGCAGAGGGCAGATTGGAAAAAGGGGCCAGATCATTGCAGGATGTAACATGTGACAGTCTGACTGAGGTTGACTAACAGGGCGGGGTGTTACAATCTAGGCAGGTTACCACGTGGGTGCACTGGGGCTGCCAGAAGGCAAACCAGAGTGTCAAGTGTTAGCCTGAGAGCCAGTCTGGCTTTGTTTCCTTGCTCAGGATAGCGTGGGCAGTGCACACTCCACTTGTCATGCAATGGCTTCCTTGTGGTAAGGGGCTAGGATTCTTCTTTACTGCGTTTTGCCTTGTGCATTTTGCCCATCAGTCCTGCTGACAATCAGTATGCCCTTGCAACCAGTATGGACCTGACACCCTCTTTCCCCGGTCTTGTTCTGCCTTATCCTGAGTTTTTTGCGCCTCTGTGTCCTCAGTCCTGCTGACAACCAGTTCACCCATGCAACCAACTAGTTCTGTGCTTATGTCTATCAGTCCTGCTGACAACCAGTACGCTCACCCCTTGGACCTGACACCCATAGTGGATCTCAACACTGGCAAAGTCGTCCGCATTGACATGCCACTAACAAAAGACACAAAGGTAGGTCAGAAACGGGTTGGAAACTGGTCAGAAACGGGTGAGAAACGGGTGGAAACGCAAGTACAGGCATGTGAGCATAGGGCGCAGGGGGATGTGGGAGGGGAGGGTTGTGAGATTCTCTGCAGGTCAGTTGCTGTTGCTCCCTCAGGGCTTCACACACTCACCATGCACAACTCTTTGGTGTTCATACCAGGCACCATCCCCGTGTCTCATACCACATGCCGACAGTGCTGCAGCAAAAACACTAGTTGGTTTGCTTGACTGTTGCGTTGACTGCACTGCTGCTGCCCTGGTCCTCCCATGTGTCCAGGGGGACACTGGTAACCTGGTCAAGGATGGCAAGGTTGCCTGGAACAAGGTGAATGGACAGCGGCAGCGCAGGGACCTTCCAGTTGGGAGGGATTCTGATAGATTATAGAGAAGGTTGAACAAGTCATACGAGGGTGTGACTAAGGTTCGGGCTCAACGTTTGGTGGAAGTGACTAGATTCAAAGACTCTGGATATGCTACTAAGTTCCAGAAGCAGTGTGTGTGAAGTTAGACAGTAAGAGTTTACATGGATTCCATTTCAGATGCATAGCGTAACATGCAAGCTTGCATGATACCGTTCCACCTCGCATGGCCACCGAGTCTCAGAATGGTGGTCTACGTGTTGATGAGCTTTCTCCGACCGGTCTACACGCTGCTTTTTGCGTGGCAGCTACCAGCGTGTGTTGTTACATAATTTGGACAGCAGTTTCTGCCGTTGTACTCACCCATATCTGCCGTTGTACTCACCCGTTTCTGCCGTTGTACTCACCCGTTTCTATCTTAACATGATCTTAACATTTTTCCAGGAAGACAACAACTACCATCGGGACCTTGCAGCGGCTGAGTGTGGTGGGTGGCGCACCGATGTGCCCAAGCCTCTGAACGTGGTGCAGCCCGAGGTACGCTTGCGTTTAAGAAGTGTAAGAAGTGTAAGAAGAGTTTGCGTTTGAGAAGTGTAAAGAGAAAGATGCTTACAACCACTGTCACCAGGTAACAGGTCGGTTGGGTTGGTTGACTACAATGAAACCCTATTGTGGAAACGGACGAATCTTGTCTTGTAGTGGCTCACAACTTTAACTGTGGTGCAAGAAACCGTTGGATTGATTGCTTGTGTGTGCCCAAGCCACTGAAGGTGAAGAGGCCTCAGGTGGGTTTGTGTGCAGCCGACCCACACGAACCACACTTTTTGCGTTGTTGCTTAGACCTGTCACGTGATGATTTCTTGCGGTTGGCAGTAGTTGATTCACTGGTGACATCAATGCAGCATTGGGCAGCGAACACACTTGCATTGCAGTGCACTTGAGGAGGTAAGGTAGGCATGTTTGCATTGAACAGGTGTTCCGCACACGATTGTTTAGGTGTGACAGATGGGGTCCATTAATGTGCCCTTCCATGCCCATGTTTGCTCCACAGGGCCCCAGTTTTGAGGTGGAAGGCAACCTTGTTCGCTGGCAAAACTGGTCCTTCCGGGTCGGCTTCAACTACCGGGAAGGCATTGTGCTGCACATGGTCAACTATAAGGACCAGGGGCGCGTCAGGCCTGTGGCGCATCGGCTGTCTTTGGTCGAGATGGCAGTGCCGTATGCCGATCCGAGGTGAGGAGAATTTTGCTGTGAATGTATTAGTTCTATTGGAATATAACGACGAGGTGGGAATTGTGCACGTGTATGTGTCCGAGGTGTGGGAAATGTTTTTAGAGCACTTCTGACGCAGTGGGATGCGTGAGGGGTCTTACGAGGCGTGTAATAATCTGGTGGATAATACAGATGGCAGTGCCTGTTTTGTGTTTTGTGTTTAGTGCTCAGGAAACATAGAGATTGCTAGAAAATGCTCTTGTTGTTATAGATAGTAGTTCTTGTTGTTATTTACAAGAAGCAGGTGTGTCAAATCGTACAACCAACCTGGTGTGTGCACAGGGAGCCGTACGTGCGCAAGTGTGCCTTTGACGTGGGAGACTACGGTAAGGGTGTGAGGGGGGCACGTGCACCATACAGTGTTCATTTTGCTTGGTTTGCCTCGTTGTAATCCCTTACCCAGGACAGGCCTGGGCTGGGCCCATCCCATTGTGTGTCATGTGTGACGGCCGCCCTGTTGTGAACAGCCGAATATTAAGAAACACATGTTAGAATGTTAAGAAACACATCAGAATATCAACACAGACACAAAGGTAGTCACCACTGACAGGAGGCTGTGGCAATGATGGGGGGGAAGCTGTGACAATCACGTGGGGGAAGCTGTGACAATCACGTGCTGTAGCATGCGACACCTGCCAAATTGTTACATCAGGGAAGCCGTCAAAGGAGACGGGACGGGCTGTGTACCGCCCTGACCTACCCTGTGCAAGAAAGGAGAAGAAAGGCAGGAACAAAGGCAGAAATCAGCCCAAAGGCAGAAAAGGCAGGCCAAATCTCAACAAATCATGGTGACATCTTGCATAGGAGTGAAGAGAGGAGCCAAGACCTATCCTGTCCATGTGTCACTGTGTTCGTTTCCTTCAGGCCTTGGCTACTGTGCGGTCTCCCTGGGCCTGGGCTGTGACTGTCTGGGGGTCATCCAATACATGGACGGGGTGTGGGTCAACGCCAAGGGGCAACCAACTGTGCTGAAAAAGGTGTGAGCAAAGGCCATGGTCAGCTAAGCTGACACATTTTAGGCACACAAGCGCCAAGGGACAACTCATTGTGCTGAAAAAGTTTATTGTGTATGAGAAATGCAGGGTCTATGACGACCTGAGATGGCACTCTTGCCCTCTGTGCTCTGATAACATAACGGCCAAAGCCGAAGTCCATCTAATCAGATCAATGTCCCCCATGTCACCTCCATCTCGGTCTCCAGTAACTATGGCAGGCGCGATGATTCATGTCGGTAGGCACAATGTGTGGCCGTCACGTGTCACATACACGGGTTGTCGCATGGTCCACGCAGGCTGTGTTAATGCATGACGAGGTGCTGCATGCATGTGGGTTGGTGCTTGCAGGCTGTGTGCATGCATCATAAACGTGAAACTAAATGATAACCCGCTAGCACTTCGAAATCCCAGGATATACGACCCGTGTCATGTGACGGCTTCCCTGATGCCTTTGAACATGCTGTTATGCCAAAGAGTTAGGCGTTGAAGTTGTTGCATGGTGCATGCATGCAGGCGGTGTGCATGCATGAAGAGGACGCAGGGCTCCTGTGGAAGCATGTGGACTATCGCACAGGTCACAGCGAGTCACGCAGGTGAGCACATGGCTAGATCACATGCTCTGACCACATGCTCTGACCACATGGCTAGATCACATGGTTTAATCACATGGCCCAGGCACGTGGTCCAGAAGGAACACAAGGACAAGGGGAAACAATAGAATACAAAGTCCACAGAGAGTTGCCAAGGGACAACCGAAGGCCGGAAGTCAGCTGCTGCCAGGCAGGGATATATATGTGTATTGACACTGCATGCAATGTGGCTGCCTGCCTGATTCTGTTCACTGCTCTGTGAGCTTCACAAAACTATCTTCAAAGACATCACCTTGCCAGCGCACTTTCAACTTCCACGCTTGTTTTGGCTGCCTGCATGAGAATGTGTACGCACGCTGCATGCAACGCCTGTAGGAGTCGTCGCCTGGTCATCAGCAGCGTGGCAACAGTGGTTAACTACGAATACGTGAGTAGCAGTACCGTACTGCAGATAGTTTGCGTTTTGGTGGCTTGAAGGGCGTGATCGACAAATGTGTAGAGGGTACATGAAACGATGGCAGGATAACTAACATGGCGATACAACCACGTGAGTAGTAGAAGGCTGAACATGACAACGATGCTTGCATCAGCTGCTGTGTTGGGCTGAATGTGCGTGCATCATTCTACACGTTCAGAATGGCAACGCAGGATGATTTGAACAGTGCAGGGCAATGTCGCTCAACGACATGTGTTCCTGAGTTGTGGTGCACATCCTTTATGCCCCATGATGCTGCGCAGTAATAACAAGATCCTCCAACTTTTGCATCACTTTGCATCACTTGGTATCTGTTCAAGATTGCACGTTGCGAATGGCAAGGCAGAATGACTGCACCAGTGCACGGCAATGTCGTTCAAAACCAGCAATCTGCAGTTCTGGGCCGTGGGGCACATACCTTAGCATATGGTGCACTGTACTGCATCAACCCACGGATGTGAATAAGGCAATAACAACAATGTGCCTTGTGCTTTGCATTTTCAGGCCTTCTATTGGTACCTGTATCAGGACGGAACCATCAGTTTGGTGAGTGGATGAGGTGTGAGAGGAAACGCTTGCAGCCATGTGCTCAAATAAGTTTATGTTGTTGCAACTATACTGTACTGCCGAACCGCATGAAACGTTCCGCTGTGCCTGTTCAGGGGCAGAGGCAAAGACAGACAGTCAAAGTTTTCCTTTAAACAGCTGTTCCTGCAACAGTTTTCATGAGAACACCCGTCAACCTGCTCCCCTCAAAGACTGAAAACCTTGGACAGGAGTTTGGCGGCTTTTAGGTACCCTGAACGTTCTGTCCTGCCTGTTTTCGCAGGACATCAAGCTAACAGGCGAGCTTTCCACCAACCTGCTCTCCTCCGGCCCCGAAGCCACCTCAGGCAACCCCCTCTTTGGCACCCTAGTGGGCCCCGGGTTGAACGCACAGCACCACCAGCACATGTTCTGTGCTAGGCTGGACATGGCAGTCGACGATAGCAATGGGGGAAAGGACTGCGTGGTGACCGAGGTGAGAGAGAGGTGGTGTTGGTGGTGACCGAGGTGAGAGAGAGGTGGTGTTGGTGGTGACAGAGGTGAGAGAGAGGTGGTGTTGGTGGTGACAGAGGTGAGAGGGGTGGTGTTGGTGGTGGTGACAGAGGTGGGTCGGCTTTTGGGTGCGGTTGTTGGGTGCTGATTTTGGGTGCTGCTTTTGGGTGTTGTCGTGGGGGGCTGTTTGGTACCAAGGCGAGGCTAC
This sequence comes from Chloromonas sp. AAM2, assembly GCA_004335635.1. Taxonomy (NCBI): domain Eukaryota; kingdom Viridiplantae; phylum Chlorophyta; class Chlorophyceae; order Chlamydomonadales; family Chlamydomonadaceae; genus Chloromonas; species Chloromonas sp. AAM2. The sequence continues at coordinate 9,886 of QAXH01005954.1, forward strand.
CTTGGATGCGGTTTTGCTGATTGGATAGCCGGTGAGCAGCGAGTGGGTCACGATTTGTTTGCCTAACACGGGATGGCCGTACAGATTAGTGATGATGAGTGCAGCCAAGTATACTTATGTGTAGGAACAGTGCGAGTTATAGTTCTGTATTTCTTGCTGATTTACAGGTCAACGTTGAGAGCTTACCCATGGACGCCGACACCAACCCCTACGGAAACGGTTTCAGAGCCGTTGAAACGAGCCTGACCACCACCACTGAGGTAGGTGTGATCTTATGTGATTGTGTGACGCACATGTGAAGGCGCGGTTGGCAACGGAATACCTTCCCAGAATTACCTTATCTAGAAATACAGGTTTGCTGCTCCCAACAAACGGTTCCAGGGTTCGCTGATTTTGGATTCAGAACCCCATGCTGAGTTTCCCATGATTTGCCCATGAGTGCACAAAGTTGCTTTGGAACCATGGCAGCTTGGACGGTTGAGGCACTGTTTGACTATTGTTACAGCGGTGGATACATACATATAAGCTGTGACATACTCAGGGCACGGAATGGGATGCACACCTTTTGACATACTTTGAGCAAGAAGACAAAACGAAGCAAACACAGCAGACAGCGCTGATCGGTGTTGCATTCATTGGCACTCATGCTTTGAACGCAGGCTCAACGAGAAATCGCCCCTGAAAAGGGCCGCCTGTGGAAGATCAAGAACCCTGCTTCCGTCAACCCTGTCAGCAAGGTGAGGAGGAGTGATGAGAAGAGTATACAGTACAGTATACTAGTACATGTACATAGATTACATCAGGTGGGCCCACATGCACTGAGCGCGAACGCTAGCAAGCCATGCAAGAGACGAGGCTGCATATTGTCCCAACCACCTACGGCCGTGATCGGCTGGACCCAATCTGTAAGCTCACGAGAAGAAGAAAATACTTAATTTCTGATACATATAATATCCACATGGGTATGACCACTGTCTGGGTGTCCAAAAATGTGCAAAATATTCCAACTTTTCACTCCCTTCATCAAATGATGTGATTTCGCGTGCTAGTGGCAGGCACTGTATACTAGAGTGATGTCCTGGCCTTGCTTTGGGTGGAGTCTGCGCGATTGGGGTGTCTGAGGCGATTTTATGTCGGTTTCGCCCTGACGCTGGTTTGACGCCCACGCCGACCACCTGCTGCCAGAGTCGCCATGGCAGACGTGGAGCAGTGTTTCTGCTGTGATCGCGATCTGAAAACACTGTCCAGGACAAAGTCCAAGCGGCTCAAAACTCCCGCCTTTGTGTTCATCGGCAATCGCGCCGATGTCAATCTGCGACCCCCCGCAGATGCGCAGCTGTGCGCACCTGACTACCAATGTAACAGACGTTCAATTGCTTGAGCGCAAGCCCTTGCCTTCGACTCGTTCAGGCCTGCAGAGGTGCCATGCAGCATTTCTGGATGCAGCCAAGGGCCTGCCAGACCTTGCTGCAGACACCACAGCCCCCTTCCACCAGGTTGTGCAGTCACTCAGGGCCTCTTCTCCAGCTGATCATGCCCTGTTGGCACAGCAAGGTTCAGCTGGCCCAGGTGCAAGCTTTGACACCATGGGGTATGATGAGGGGCCTGCCGTCACAAGGGCAGCTGCCAGGATGACACCCAAGCCCATGGAGGTCGACGCTGGTCAAGGTGAGGTTTGTTAGCAGAGCTCTTCAGCTTTCCGTGTCTGCCTCCATGTCTCCACTTGCTCGTGTGTGCAAGAAGGCCAGGTTCTGCAGAGATGAGCTGTTTGGTTGGCAGGTTCCCAGCACGGAGCAGGCACTGCTGGCGTTTAGGCTGGCTTGGGCTCCCACATTAGCCAGGGCCATCAGCTGGACAGATGTAACGCCTATTCTTGGGCAGGTGGCATGGGATGCCGCCCGTGCGGCCCATGCCACGACAGAACCAGCTGCACAGATGCCAGCCCGCGACTTTGGCCAGCACATCAGCATGCCACACGTGACGGCTGGTGGCAGCAACCCCAGCCACGTGTGCCTGTACGACTATCCGCACCGCCTCAAATGCTTTGTCAACTAGCTCCGCAACCAGCGGCCAGGGCAGTCTGCAGTGCTCATCAGCCTTGAGCGCGTGCTGTCAACAGCGTTGAAGCATGGTTTGACATGGGTGCAGCCAAGCTGGTGGATACGCAGATGTGCATGTGCCACTGGCAGAGTACGTGGTCTGCAGCACACAGCTGCAAGCAGCCCTGCTTGTGGAAGGCCATGTGCGCGAAGCCCTCATGCTGCGCCTCATTGGCCACGCCGACCAGGCTTGGGACCAGCCCGGCTTCAATTTCAGGGCACGCACCAACAGGTTACAGCGGTCTGCCCTGGTGCTGCGCCACTTGTTGCAACCACAGCTCGACAGCCTGTGGGATTGTGCCAGCTCAGCCAGACGTAGCGTCCGCGTGGCGGGCTTCACCATGGAGCTGTTCTTGATGGACTTGCTCCTATGTCGAAGCCCGCCTGTGGCTAGTCAGCATGCGGCCCGCCCTGGCACGCATCGTAGTGGAGCGCAGCCTCAGTACCGATGATGTGGAGAACGAATTCTCCACCATTGTCAATGGCCTGGGGTTCAAGTCAACGCTCGTCGCCATCGCAAGCTACCTCAAACGAGTTGACTACCTGGCGTGGGTGCGGCGACATGGGCATGAGATGGGGTTGACCGTTCCACACCTCCGGGGCTCGGCATATGCCCATCACGCAGCCATGCGCTTAGTAGACATGGCATGGCACAACGGGGCAGCATTGCTTGACCCCAACCTCATGCTGGCCTACAAGGGGAGACTCATGAACAAGGTTTACAACAACTTGGGTCTGAAACGGCCTACGGCCATCCGTGACTATTTCGGCGCTTAGGCCTCCACATACCCCAGTGCATGCATCAACGGTACCATTCACTTCACTAACCGACGCGCTACCGACGCATTCATCGACTTGCAGTCGACTGTTGACGGTTTCTGACTGTTTTTGGCGGTTTCTGTGGATTTGACTCGTGCAGAGTGATAGGAAAGCGATGCCGTAACATAGACGTATGTGGGTAAGCTTATATGAAGCATGTGGCGCAGATTTCCAGGACGTTTCTCGACCAGCCAACACTGCCTTCTCAGTGATTCTCATCTCGGCCGTTTCTGTCACATTTGACCCTCGTGGGAAGCTTGTTCCAAAATGAAACAAACTGCAGGACGTAGGCCTTGATCTCAGCTTCACAACGCACTGAGTTTCATTCTGGAACAAGCTTCCCACGGGAGTAAGGCACAAATCCAATGAAGGGGGTATCTCTGAACAATGGTCATACCCATGTGATATATATCTGATACATATATATATATATATATATATATATATATATATATACCACCTGAGCAACAGAAGGCAACTTTAAGAAGCAAAGAGGCACGAAGAACACAGAATTCAAAGCACTGTGGACAAACAAAGGCGTAGTGGCAAAGGCTGTCAGACAAGGGTTGAGCAGGCGCAGCTAAAAACAAAGGACAGGAAATAAGGTCTGGGCCTAAGATGACAACCGTGTTAGGGCCTGGCAGTGGCTATGATGGCTGACAGGTGATTCAACGTGATAACGTCCGCTTCATCGCACCTACAACAAGAAATTTAGAGATGAAAGTTATGATAAGTATGATCGACAACTAGCAATGACCGGTCCTGCTGTTTCCTTCAGGCTCCAGTCGCATACAAGCTTGTCCCCCTGGCACACCCACCCCTGCTGGCCGCCCCGGGGAGCGTGGTCGCCAGCAAGGGGGCATTCGCAACAAAACAACTGTGAGTGGCAGCAGCTGTGAGTGGCAGCAGCTGTGAGTGGCAGCAGCTGTGAGTGGCAGCAATTGTGAGTGGCAGGCAAACAAGCTGAACTTGACTCTCTGTGAAGGAAACCACAACTGTGTAGTGACTGGCGCTTTTCATATCTTACCAGGGGTCCTCGCAACAAAGCAACTGAGAGTGAATCCGTGAGTCAAACCAGTTCGTGTGTATGCAACCGTTGGGGGCGGACACATATGGACTGTTGGCTGATCAACACTCCGGCCGCTGTGTCACAGGCGTACCCTTGTTTGGAAGACAGCAGCATTAATATATATTATTTAATTATCATTAATAATATATAATGTAATTATTTTATTTTATTAATAACAGCATTTATTATTACTTACATGTCTGTGTGATCAGCGCAACCTTAGTTCCCAGTTTTCCGTTTACTGTGGTGTTCGGTCCGTGATGATGCGTTCAATCCGTCATGCCCACCAGGCATGGTTGGTTTGACGACACCAGTTGGTCGTCAGCTCCCCACCACACAATGCGTTTGACCTTTTGCGCCATTATCAATCATGTGTCTGTCCGTTTCATTTCTGTTACTCATGTGTCTGTTAAGTCTGCGGCATGTCTGTGCGTTGCAGTTGGGTCACTCCACACGCCGAGGACCAACGCTTCCCTTCCGGAGAGTACGTTTTCAACGCTACAGACTGCAAAGGGCTAAGCGTGTGGACAAAGGAGGTAAGCAGGCTGCAAAACCAGGGTCAGGGCTGCGAAACCATTGGCAGACATGGACACATACATGCAGCTGTCGTGATGGGCCCTACATGTGTTGTAGCACGTGGCAGCAGCCAGGTTTGTAAGGGTTGACACATGACACGACTTTGAAACGCATGACTTGACTGTGTGGCTATGTGGACACGGTGGGGCTTGTGTGTGTGATGTGTGCATGCCATGTGTGCCTTTTATAGGATGCATGATGCGTGAGTATAATGTTTGCAACGCAGGACAAGCCGCTCATAGGCAAGGACCCAGTGTGTTGGTACTCATTTGGAGTGACCCACGTCGTGAGGCCTGAGGACTTCCCAATCATGCCGGTGCGTGCATATAATACCAGTGATAATAATGACAGTCTCAATGATAATGATAATAGAAATAGTTACAGTAAAAGTAATAGTAATAGTAATAATGCGTAACCCATAACGTGAGATCTGAGGACTTCACAATCATTCGGTGAGTTATAGTTGATAAGGCATGTGTGAGTGAAGCACGTGTGAGCATGTGTAGGCATGTGTGAGTGAAGCACGTGTGAGCATGTGTAGGCATGTGTGAGTGAAGCACGTGTGAGCATGTGTAGGCATGTGTGAGTGAAGCACGTGTGAGCATGTGTAGGCATGTGTGAGTGAAGCACGTGTGAGCATGTGTAGGCATGTGTGAGTGAAGCACGTGTGAGCATGTGTGAGTGAAGCACATACTGGAGCGTATATAAGTGAGGGAGCACGTGTGAGCATGTCATACAGGTTTCTCATCGAGCATGCCTGACCACATAGGCCCAACCCCAACAAACACTGAACCCATCATCAGGGGTATAGTAGGGTTGCCAGCATGGAGATGGCTGGTTTCAGGCCATGTTCATGGCGGTCAGGTGGTCTGCTTAGGTTGAATATAGATCAGAGTTTTGTACTGCAACGTCGAGCCCATCACTGTCGAGCCCTTTGAGTCACTGCGCATCAAAAACACAAAGTCCTGCCGCTTGCCCCCTGCTTCGTGCTCTCTCGCCCAGGTTGAGATTTGCGGTTTCTCCCTCAAGCCCTTCGGTTTCTTTACCCGCAACCCGACCATCGACCTGCCCCCCGACTTCAACGCGGAAAGCAAGGAGGTGGCTGGGCTAAGTAACGGTTCTACCTGCTGCAGTAACGGCAATGGAATCAACCGTGCCCACTGAACAGCTTCTGTGGATGGATGGTGCATAAAGGAGGTGGCTGGGCTAAGTAGCGCTGAGAGTAAAGAGGGCTGCCAGATGGCACTGCAGTGATGGCTATGGAACCATGGCTGGCGCCACTTGTGGGCGGTTTATAAAAACGCTTGATAAGGTTGATAGCCATGGGCGACTGCTGTCAGAATGAATGCATTTCTGGCAGCGTGCCAGATGTTCCCTGATCACCGCAGACGTGCATGGCACAGATGCCAGAGACAGGAAAGAGGGAGATGGGCAGGCAATAGTTTGACTCATGCGCCAGATATGTTGTCGGCCTACCCTTGCTGGCTTGCCGCCAGGTCAGACCATCAGACCTGTGACCGCTTCCAACCACATCAAATCGTATTGTACAACCGTTGCCAGAACTGTGGCGATGATCCCTCGCACGGTTGGTTCCAAGGATGTGTGTTGAGTGAGCGGCTGCAAGGTGTTGTGATGTGGCAAGGTGTTGTCTTGTGCTGCAAATGGTAATAAATCAGTCTTAATGGTCGAGTGAGCCCTACATGGTAGCACACGTCAATTCATTGGAAAGGCTAAGGGTGTGGCGGAACAGCAGGTGGGGACGGAGGCGGTCCAAGGCTTGCCCTCTCCGGTGATCATGATGCAATCAAGGGTTCAAGGGGAGTTGAATGAGGACAGGGCCACAGTAGGAGGTGTGGGCCCGGAATAAGGACAGGTAGATGATGTGATGGAATGGCTGGGCGTGAGGAAAGAGTGACTGACCAGCGAAGGTCCAAGACAGATGCTGGAAGTCAGTTTTGATGCTGAGAGCGGAAAATGGATCTGTCGAGTACACGCTGTATCCTGTGCTGTTGTTTTAATTGCTGTTACTTGCACAACGTCGATGCTGCGCCAGTCCCTGCTCATGCAGTTGTGTGTGTGTGTCGACGGTTGTCTAGTCCAGTAATACCACATGATGTGCAATCAGTACAATCAATTTTGTTGTAGCAGTTCTGTATATTCTGTACACGTCAACATTGCGAGGCTCTGTATCATACGCATGCATACTCTGTAAAGGCACTGTTTTCCACGTCTTTGCTACTTGCCAGGATGTCGTCATCTTACAAAGTGAACCGTCTTTCTCATGTCTTTTTTCACTTCTGATATCAGGTCATCTTTCACACGTGCAACGTGCTACACTGCTGCTTCGGTTGCACGTGTGCTATCGGAATGCTGTTGACGTTTTGAGCATGCTGTACCCATGCTGACGACAGAGGGTGGGCAGCCTTTCAGCATGTGACGGCTGCTGTTGAGACTAATGATGCAAGGGACTGGCTAATCATTGGATTGGTCACCAAAAGCAGAGCCACCCCGCATGGTGCACAAGACGTGTGACAGCTGAGCAACACTGTCGTGCCTGATGCTGTGATAAAAGCGTTTTGTGCATCTGTGCATCCTCGTGAAGTATGATCAGTAGCCAGGTCCTGCATAAGGCCGTCCCCTACGCCTACCCACAAGGCCATGCTATTATAATGGCCATAAACCACATTGCGACTGTTTGTGCCCTGGGCTGCTGTGACTGACACAACCTTTGTTGCATCGGAATGCTGGAATCGTAGTTGGCCCGGTTGGCCGCTGTGGTTGGCTGACACACCCGTTGTTGACGGGTACACTGTTTGGTTGACTGGCGAACCCAGGTCTGTCAAACCATGTGCCAGAACCCTACCAGCTGGCATGCGCACAGTTGCTGGCTGCTCGCTGAAACTGAAGCCGAGAGGCTGGCTCGAGAGGCGTTGGCTGATTGAACCCTAATTGAAACCATGTAACATACTGACCTTGGCTTTACCGGCGGTTTACCGGGTGCCCCTGTATAACATGGCCAGCTGACCGGCACCAGGCGGTTACAAAAAAACGAACGTGTAGTGTAAAATTGCAGTTTACCGGCAGCCCGTAAAAAAACAAATCAGCCGGAACAACCCTGAGCAGCAGGCCGCAAAGGTAGGTGAACACCTTTTGCTGGAGGGGCAAGAGTGAGGGGTAGACATGGGGTAGATGGGGTAAAAAACATGAAGTAGATGGAGCAGAAGACATGGGGTAGATGGGGTAGAAGACATGGGGTAGATGGGGTAGACATATGCTGGAAGGGCATATACATGTCCCTCAAGAATTCATCCTGTCATGAATTGGCAAGCGAATGTTTCCACGCCAATAAAAATCCAGGTTCCACACATGGCAGCGTTCGACGACTGAAGATCATCAAAGATTCAGACTTCAGTTCCAATAGAATAATTGATTTCTGTAGAATGGCCAGGGCGTTTGAATCCAGACGCTGGCTACCAAGCGTTCAGCTGCCAGACGCAGGCAGTGGGACGTGTGGTTCCTCGCAGGGTAGCTCCTTGGTCAGAGGCAAGTACCTGCAGCCAGAAGCAGCACATGCATGCATGTGTTTGACGGCAATGCATGCATGTAAAAACAAGGCAATAGTATTGCCAGTAAGTCTGCAACAAGAAGGGCGGGACGTCAGGGGCACGGTACAATCTCATTCACACATCAAGGAGCTGCACTTTCCGTTTCTCGTACGACTCGTGGATCTGGACACCGCAAACATCCATTGCGTTTACTCAGATTATAACCGTACAAATTTTCAACGTCATTTTCCTGTGCCCCCGGTAGTGAAATCTCAGTATCTGTTTCTAACTGCCGCTAGTTAGTTCCCGCTGTGGTCCTTTCCGACTCACCAGCCGACCCAGAATTATACTGTCTTGGCTTCAGGGTCGCTTTGCTTTCTTGCTCAGCATAGGCCAGGGTGCTGCCCATCCATGTCCTGTGACAGCGTGCCTGATGTAAAAACATGAATATATCAATTGCCACTGTTATCCTGGACCCACCAGGACTCTTCAAACCCAGCTTGGGCACGTGCAGCATCATTGAAGGGCGGTTTCAGCAGGCCGTGGAAGTGTGACCGCACCAGGTAGTGAAACCTGCAGATGATGTCATTCCACTTGTAAACCGCAACCTGGTATTGAGACACATCATGTGGACCTGGTACCACTGTCCAGGCAACACTGGAAACACTATTACAAGTGAAGCAGGAGAGGAGCCTACGTAGTTGCACAAGTCCAATGCATGTCACCCGTATTGCACAGCAACCCTGGAACAGCAACCGGGCTGCTGCTTGGTGGTTCTCTTGGTCCTCGCGCTCCAGACCTGGTTGCGCGGCTCACGGCGATCCATTCAACTGAAGCTCGGTTGCACCGCAGACAGCATGCACGATGCCTTCCAGCTGATCGATACACTGCTTAGTTGTGAACATCCCTACTAGTAGCCGTGCTGATACTTGACACGGCTAACACTTCATGTGTAGCCCGTTTGCAACTCAGCATTCCTTTCCTCCCTCCCCTTTCTCCTCACCCGCCTTCCCTCCTCACCCGCCTTCCAGACGTTCCTGGGCGTTGGCCGGCAATCCATGCAAGTGCAGCTCATGTAACCCACACATACAACCTTACCTTCCAGCTGATTGACACGTTACACTGCTAGCCACCTTCATTCCTGCGCATCTGCAACTCACCATTCTTGGGGTGTTGGAAATCTCCGTGCCTCTGCCATCCACGGGGCGTCCAGGGCTTGTGTGCTGTGCCCGTCCGCCCCTGTTGCTGCCGTTGGTGTTGTTTCTGTTTCTACTGCTGTTGCTCCTGCTCCTGCTGCTGGTGGTGGTGGGGATTCAACCGTCCGTGTTTCTTGTTTCAATCCTGATGCGATTGCTGCTGAACGTGTCATTTCTCCACTCGCCCATTCCCCGTTCGCAACGTCATGTGCCACCCCATGTGCCACCCCATGTGCCACTCCATGTGCCACTCCATGTGCCACTCCATGCAGGTGTTTGAGCCACCTAACTCCGGCCGCACAGTGTGTCACTTCCTCTGGGTAGATGGTGCCCTCGAGTAGCCGGGTGGTTTCAGCATCACCATTACGCCTGTGGCACACGAAATGATGCGGCAGACATGGACGCAAGACTGGATATCTGCAATACTGAAAAGTGTGGCTTGTTGTCAAGCGACGCATCAGCCATGCCAGTCCGTTGCAAAGCTTGTCGGATTTTGTTGAGCACAGAACACATCCCCTCCCCTCCAAACCAACCGCCCCCCACACAGAACACATCCCCCCCACACAGAACACATTCTCCCCTCCCCCACAAAACTCCAACTCCAGCGCACCTGAACTTTTCAATAGTGGAAGGCAGCACATCCAACCCCCTAGCCTCATGCACGCAATGCTCCACAGCCAACCGGGCAGCCAGACTGCAGCGAGGACGGGCGCAGCACAAGTCAAGGGTGTGCAGAGCATGGGACACTGCATGGGACTTGTAGTTGCATGGGACTGCATGGGACACTGCATGGGACTTGTAGTTGCATGGGACTGCATGGGACAGTGCATTGGACTTGTGGTTGCATGGGACTGCATGGGACAGTGCATGGGACTTGTAGTAGCATGGGACTGCATGGGACAGTGCATGGGACTTGAAGTTGCATGGGACTGCATGGGACGGTGCATGGGACTTGTAGTAGCATGGGACTGCATGGGACAGTGCATGGGACTTGTAGCGTCAAGAACACACATTGCCAGGCGCTAACAGGAGGCTGGAGTGCCTGCAGAAGCTGAATAACCCTGTATAGTGAGGTATAAGATTGTTATAGGCCAATAGAGGGCACTGAAGAGAGCGTTCGGCATCAAACGAAGTCCATCTGGCGTCAGGGGAGGGGGGAACCCTTGGCTGGAGTCTCCTGTGTGAAAATAATATGGCTCCACCTAGTCTTTCAAACCGGGTTTACTGCTGGCTCCGAAGGAGTTGTAGCAAAGTAAGGATGCCATTGAATGCGCCTTAGAGAGATCTATCCAATGGCACCCGCTCTGGATTTCCAGTTTGGGTATGTTGTTGGGCAGCTAGGGGCTTTGTAAGGGTTTGTGGTGCCGGCGGGGCAATGCCCGCGACACCAGCGACGGCATGCAGCAGCTGTGATATCGAACTGTGATTGCTTCAGCTGTGCGAGTTCTCTAGTCGTTTTTTAGCAGCGTTGTACTTGATATCAGGGATTTAGTGCAAAATATTGCCATTTTCAGTCGGTTGCTGTCAACTGCAGGTCAGCAACTGCACGTCACCTGGTCAGAATGTACAAGTTGGCTACGGCGTTGTGATCCCCTCATCGAGAGCTGTCAAATGGACCCCCCATTGACCCCGTTATGACTTGTTCAGGGAGACTCAACAAAAGAAAAAGGACGGGGTGTTCAGCCTTTGCTTTTAACTACCTTCCTGGGCTCAACCGAATTGCAACCAACAAAACGTGTGCATTTAGGGCTGTTTCCAGGTTCACTCCGCGGTCCCTCATTGGTGACACAGCCCAAGGGTTTTGTCATACCAGTAGGTGCTGCGATAATCATTGTAGCACCTGGATTCTTGTCGTGCACACTATCCCCACAACACTAGTCTCCAGCTTTCATCCTAAACGATCAGTTGCCGTCTGTTTATCGTCTTTTTCTCAGTTTTAGACAAGTGAGCCCTATCCTTCCCAACTCCTACCTGTGAGCGGTGGCACTGGCGCTCTCCCAGAGCCTGCGGACAGCAACAAGCCAATCGAAAACCACGTCGACGTTTACCCACTGACACTATAGGTGCAACCGCTACAAGACAAGGTGAAGCCCGCCAATAATATTATTACATATATATAATATAATAATATAGATACACATGCAAGCAATCAACATTTCATTGAATAGTCAGCTCCTGCTGAGCCGTAGCACAGGATTCCATTACCATTGGCCACTTTCCCGCATGAATTCCGACTGAGTTGGTGGGTTCGTACGGTAAGTGACCACATGTAAATCCCATCGACTGACCGTAGTCACCCCCACAGGCACATGTGAAATCAGCTCCCAAGCAAACTCAACACCCCCCAAGTTTTGATATCAAGTATTGCTTGGCCGCTGAACGTCATGGCCGCTGAACGTCATGGCCGCTGAACGTCATGCGACATTAAACCTCGTCTCCTCACCCATCGTGCGCCGGCAGAGCACCATAGCTGGAGCCCATCTGTTGCAACCGCTCAGCTAGCCCCAGGAAGTGCCGTGCCTCGTCATCAGCCACCTGACCAGGCAGGCACTGAGGCAGGCATGAGATGTCTGACGTGGAATGCGAGATGACATGCCACAAAATAGCAGAGCCACAAAATGCAACAAAAATCGTAGCAGAGAATTGAAGGACTACCATCCTCCACCTGAAAGGCGTTCCAGTAGTTGTACGATTTCAAGAATGGGGATGTGGATGGGGACAGTGTTGGGGCAGGGACTGCGGCGGACACTTAGAAAATGGACAGCGCTTTCAGGCCACACACACACTGCATCAGGTCCATGGCGGGCAAAAACGCGGATGTCTTAAGCAAACCACGCCACACAAGCCAGGCCTTGTCAAACCACCACACTCACTGTCACGAAGTCGTCATAGAAGCCCCATGCGAGGTGCGGCGCCCAGTGAGGGTCAGAGCCCCACCTAGCCACGGCATCCCAGGCTAGGTCAACCGCCCAACTCTCGATGTGGCACAAACTGCAACAATCAGGACAATGAACAGGTTGTAACGAACAGATTGGGCAGTTGTTGCAAGGTACATGCCTCTGACACATGCTGCCACAAAAAATGATGTCTTGAGCGCATGCTGTGACAAACACCAGCTGCAACGAGCACTGTGTAACGAATGCATGTCTGCTGTTTGCCAGCACATGCGGGGAAGATTGCAGGCTGCACCTTTCCACCGTTACATGGCTAAGCTGCTGCAGCTTGTGGTGCTGCAGACCAGAAGATCTAGAACCTGGGCAGCCGCTTGACGAACCCCTAAGCATAATGGCCCCCATGTAATGCAATGCTCATGGGAGGTCAGAATGAACGCTTGATCATCATGCAGCATCCACCTGTGTACTTGCATGCAGCATTCACCTGTGTACTGGCATGCAGCATTCACCTGTGTACAATAGCTTGTCGTGACGCCAGGGTGCCGCCCTTACCCAGTTTGGGTACCTGACCCGGGGCCACAAGCCGCACCTGAACAGGCATGGGAAACACAGCGTACATGGGTGCACGCATGGAGCCACTGATGAACGCATGGAGGCATGGTGTGTGCGTGTGTGTGCGTGTGCATGGTTTGTGTGTAGGCATACACAGGATAGCTTTTACTTCAACTGCAGTTGGGTTGCTGGAGAGCATGAGGAACATGATGCATGCATGTGTGTGCACACAGGGCAGAGTATCGATACACTGCATTGACACTGCAGCCGTCTGTCTTCAAGGGTATATACCGGTGGCGAATGGTGAAAAAAACACTTTGACCGCTGTCACTGATGATGTGTGCACAGAACGCTCTGATTGCGTCCCACACCTTTGCTGCATTATGCCCAATCATTACACATTGTGCATCATAACGCATTATGCGTTCCATATGCGCATTGCATACCCACGCTCTTGGCCCACACTTATCACAGGCCCCATATCATGACCTATGATGACTATCATTATCATTAATGCATATCATACCTTATCATCGGCACGTGCGGGTCTGTCAGGCGCTAGACACCGGTAGATAGCGCCGCATTGTCGGCCCTGCGCTGTCGCTCCGACCTGCACATCCCCTGTGTCTGTCTCCGTCCCCGTCTCTGCCCTTGCCCCTGCTTGTGCCTCCGTCCCTGCATCTGCCCTTGTATCTGCTTCTGTCTCCGTCCCTGCATCTGCCCTTGTATCTGCCGCTTCCCCGGCCCTGACATGCACGCTAGGCTGCACAGCTGAACATGCCTGCTGAGCTGCGGCAGTACCCTGCAAACCCCCACCTGCTGCTTGTTGCAACGTGCACATGTCTTCTGGCTGGCAGTCTAAGCTACCTTGTGCTAGCGGCTGCTGTCCGGATGCTGCATGTGGTAAGTAAGGAGCTGCTGATGGCTGTGTGTGCCCGTCAGCATGCTGGCCTTGTGTGGCGGACTGTAGATGCTGCATCTGTGAATGTGTCGGGTGTATGGAGAGTAGCCCTGCTCGCCATTTGCTGACGATGTCGCGTGTCATCTCTGCCTTCAGCCATGGGTCTGCGGTGTGATTTGGATGTGGGCATGGAGGGTATGAGGGGTGTGAGGGTGGCATGCGGGCATGCTCAGCCATCTTTGAGTACCACGGCTGTCCAACTGATCAGTGCCTGTTCAATGGCTTGAACAGCCTGAGCATGATCACCTGGTTGTAAGAGCACCCCCAGCGCAGCCTCGACTAGCGACGTTGGCAGGGGTTTGCCATCGTTAGCACCGGCTGCAGCTTTTGCTGCCATAATGCGATGCGCTTTGCGCTGGCTGGTGCGCGGGAGGAGTCAGGAGAAGAGGTGCTCGCGTTTGTGTTCCGTTACTGCAGCACATGTGTTGCATGATTTCATCTAGGGCGTATGCATGTGCCCACCATGGCAAGTCCTGTCGCTCCTGTCTGTGCGCATTCAAAAGGAAGCCCACAGCCAGTGCCAGCCATGCAGCTGATAACTCTTCCGTCGCCACCACCTTTGCACCATCACCACTGTCAACGGTATTATCACTACAGCCAGCACCTAATGCTAAATCATGCAGCTGTGTCAACGCTCCCTGGCGTCCTCGAGGGCTTCTAATGCAGCCTCCCTGTTTGCATAGGCACAAGCACAATCCATGCAAGGCTCCATGAGATGATGACAAGTTTGGGAACCAGATACCAACACAGCATTCAAGGCCTAAAACACGGTTGACAGCTGGTTCACCCCTTGCTGGCATCTGGACAGACACTGGTTTGAACCTAGTCAAAACCACGTTGAAGCATAGCTAGGTCGCTAGTCTAGCCCTCGCTAACTCGGACATTTTACACAGCTGGTTCCATCTGGTTACCAAGCCATAACTCGGCCTGGTCAAGGCCTAAACCAACCTTATGGGTAACTAGGCCCCTGCTGGCATAGGGATAGTTGTCCAGGGACTTTAGTTGCAGCTGGCCGTCGTCTGCTAATGTGCTTGAATGGCGACAAGCGAACTCCAGAGGACTGGAAGTGCCAGACGGAAGTGCCAGACGGTTATCAGTTGAGCATGTGGTATTGGCCGTGCCTATGAAGTTTTCATGGGGCACACAGCCATTTTTGTGAGATGCAATGCTTCAAACAAAGTTCGTGCTTTCTCCTGCGCTTCTGTTCCTGTCTTTCTGTTGCCTTCTGCCTTCGGGCCTGTTTCTGCCTTTTTTCTTTCTTGCCCAGGGTAGGTCAGGACGGTATCCAACCTCATCTCTTGCATGGCTTGCTAGCGTTCGCGCTCGTTCGCGGTTCATGTGGACCCCCGCGGTCCGACCTGTGTTTACAGAGATTACAGAGACGTCAATGTAATCATTTCAGCTTACTTAACTGCTGTTTTAAGTGAACGCCCTTGGGCGGCTACTGGAGGTGCGGTTCCGACTGCTGATTCAGTGCCAAACCCGCATCAGCGTCCAAGGCCAAACTCTCAATTGTAGTCAAGTCAGCTGCGGTCCCTAACAGAGTTCTGATGCAGCAGTGCAGCAATTGAATCATAACACAGCTCAGAATACCCCGCATTCCTATTCACATCAGGGCACGGAACGGGATGGGCACCGCCCCAGCCTACCCTGAGCAAGAACACAAAACAAATCTGCAACTTTAATGCGAGTTCCGCGTTTTGCTTGGCAGCCAAAGTCGCCATCTAACAGTACAGCAGTAAGGCAAACGAAGCAGGCAAGGTGGGCCGAAGGAACGCAAGCACCAAGCCGCACTGCCTCTTATTGCGTGAGGTCAGCTGTGGCCTCTAATGCCTCATCCAGTCTGCACAGGGCAGTGAACAGCTGCAGCCCCTCGGGGAGATCCACTGCCTGCGACAAACCAGCGGCCTGTGACAAACCAGCACCAACAGTGACGCCTTTGCGACTGCTGGTAGCAAGGGGCCCTGCATTGCCAGCAGAACTGGGAGAAGCAGTGGTGGGAAGGGACGCTGGACCAGGACTGGCTAGACCAGGAGCAGGAGCGGCAGCAGCAGGAGCAGTAGCGACAGCGGTGGCATGAGGAGGGGCTGCACGACCAAGTTTAATAGGGATAGCCTCCGCTTGCATGTCTGATAGCAGTTGGGCAACCTGCCTACGCAGCGTGTGCACCACCGGCGACAGACCCAACAAGAGGGAGGCTGGCCATCCGTTGGCAAATGACACGTGACTGTCAGTTGGTTGCTGCGTACCCACAGACACAGGCACGCCAACTGCTGACTGGTGTTGCTGTGATGGCTGCTGTTGTTGCTGCTGGTTCTGCCGGTTCTGCTCCTGCTGCTGTCCCTGCTGCTGCTGCTGCTGCTGTTGTTCCTGCTGCCGCTGCTGCTGCTGTGGCTGCTGCTGTTGTTGTCCCTGCTGCTGCTGCTGTTGCTCCTGTTCCTGCTGCTGCTGCTGCTGGTGCTGCTGCTGCTGATGTTGTTCCCATCCCTGCTGCTGCTGCTGCTGCTGCTGTGGCTGATGTTGTTCCCATGGCTGCTGCTGTAGCGGTTGCTTCAGCTGTGTTGAGTCCCAGGGCCAGTCACCCCCCCGTGCACGCCGCTGCAGCAGCGCCAGACGCAGCACACTCAGCGCTGCACCCATGGCATCGCACGTGGCTGCTGGCGTGCCACTCTGCAACACCGTGTCAATCAACATGCTGTTCAAAGAAACGATAGGGCCGATACGGATGCTGGTGGCTGTGGCAGCAGTGGCGGCAGTGGTAGCAGTGCGGGCAGCGGGCTCCACAGGCTGCCATGCTCCTGCAGCCGCCCTCAATAGTTGAGTAAATGCCACAGCCAGCGTGACAGGACTGGCAGCCGGCCCACCAACACCACTGCTCCTACACGTGGCATATGTGCACTGGCTATTGGAACCGTTACTGGCAGTTTCTGCGGTTTTTGAAACAGTCACAGCGGTTGCCGCTGCCATTTCTGCCCTCAAGCGCTGCATGAGCAGTGCGTTGAGTGTTGGAGAGGGTTCATCCAGGAGGTTGATGAGAAACAGGTAGCGGGGAAGAAGGGGCAGGGCGGCGAGACAAGCAGAGACAGCCCTGCAGACAATGCGCAATGCCAATGAACAGATCATCGTCAAACAGTGGAAGAAACTCGAATGTATGCTGCACAAGTGCCAACATTGACAAACATAGACACTTTATGTACATAAAGCAGAGAAAGTGGAAGAAACAGACAACAGCAGCCCTGGGATATACATCAGTGGGCAGCAGCACAAATGGAGCCAGGTAAAGCAGCAAGTCATGTGCGGATAGGTGGGTGATACATTGCACTGCATGAACATCGAAGCAGGAGACGGTGACAGCCCACAGGTCAACATTTCCTGTCACCAGTTGCACTGTAACTTCAAAAAAGGTAGCCGAGTGGTAGCGGGTAAGAAGGGGTGAAGGAGTGGCGGGGAAGAGCGGGTAAGAAGCTGTGACACTGACAGTCAACGACCAAACAACCAACAACCAACCAGCCCAACCGCTTGCCTGAAAGCCAGCGTACGTAGCGCATCACTTGGACTATGCACCACATTCACACATGCCACTCTCAGGGCTCTCAATAGCGGCAGCAGCGGGTCCATGCGCACGCCCATGCATGACAGCTCCATGCTCCATGCGTGCAGTGTGGCGGCTGCTGCATGCGTGGCTGCGATCACATGCTGACTGCCCATCACCCCTGCTAGCCCTGCTTCACTCCATTGCAATGCTAGAGGGGGTGGCAGTGGGCCTTGCTGGGTTGGTGCTTGTGCTGGTGCTACTGGTGCTTGTGCTGGTGCTGCTGGTGCTGCTGCTGGTGTTACTTGTGCTGGTACTGGTACTGCTGCTTGTGCTTGTGTTGCTGTTGTCGCTGCTGCCGTTGCTGGTGGTACACCGATACTGTTTTGTGTATCTGCCTGCCCAGGTTCATCCCTCATGTAAGCAGTGAGACAGGGTGCACAGCAATGCACCGATCCAGCACCAGCTGCTCCAGTACCAGCTCCAGCACCAGCCAGCAGCTGCCGTGGCCCAGCCACCGCTCCAGCCCCAGCAGCCAGCAGCTGCAACGCAGCAACTAAAGCTGCCGGGCTGCTTCTCTTATGTGCTTCCGCTAATAATGCAGAGGCCAGTTGGCCCAATGCGCCCATAGCACACACGGGGCAAAGAGGGGGTGGCCAGGCATCGGGCTGTAGCCATACCAACACAGCTGCACCAGCACGACAGGAAACCACCAACGGATGGTCATCCATACTGTGGCCAGCATCATCAACACCATCACCACAGTCATTGTCACTATCAATATCAGTGTCAGAGTCCATGGCAGCATCCGCTTCTTCCTTTGCCACCACCTTTCCTGCCTCTGTTGCCACTTTGATAAGCGCTGCCCAGGAGAAACGTTCCATCGCGCTATCCCCTTGGCAGTTATCAGTTGTTGACACGTGACAGCTGGTGCCAGTTGTTGACAATTGGTTGGAACGATATGCATGAAGATTGGTGGCAATTTGCAGTATAAGCTTGTTGAGATCAGTGATGCCTGGTGGTGGTTGAGATGGTTGAGGTTGTTGAGGAGGTTGAAAGGCGGTTGCTGGCAAACGTGCACTGCAAGCTGGGCCGCAGACGGCTGCCAGCCGAAGGCATCCAGCTAGTAGCAGCTGGAGTTGCCGTTGCACCGCTGTTGCTGCTGCTGCTGCTGCTGCTCCTGCTGCTGCTGCTGCTGCTGCTCCTGCTGCTGTCGCTGTTGAACTGCCCTGTTGCCTTTCACGTGGCTGCTCACTGCCAAGTGTGACCGATGACAAAAGGAGTGACAGATCCAAATGCCGCAATGCATCTTCCACCAACTGTACCACAGGCTCTACCACCCCACGTGACAGAAATGGCCCAGCCACGTCCACGTGTTCATCCGTATCTTCACGTGCCGCCGCGGTTTCTGCTCCGTGGTTGTCCATTGCGGCGACGAAAGGACGACCGACATGTTGGTTGGTGGAGGTTGGGTGTTGCATGGGCGCATGGGCAAAGCTCGAGGCGATCTCATGCGCCAGTGAGATGCATGGCTGCATGGCGCTTAGTGTGCATGTGACGGGCTGACGTGTGACCTGGCGTAGGAGTGAGGGTAGGTGGCCCACGAGGGTCAGCAGGAACAGGCACTGAGGGCCGTCATAACACCCACTGCGCAAAGCACGACGTCAGTGATGCGTCAGCGTGGCAGGGCAGGGTGTTGACTTGGCGAGTGGCGGTGACTCAATGCATCCATGGGTAGTGGGAAGCCGGTGTGGTCATCCATCAAGACCCGACGCAGCATGTACTGCCACGTCAGCAGCGAGGAGGCTGAGACAGATCAGTTAGTATGGTTAGGAGGGTTAGTAAGTTGCAAAGATTGTTGACGTTGCAACAGAGCTGGGCTGGGCGCAAGTCACAGCAACAGCACAGTGCGGTTTCCAAATGATGATGCACGTGCAATTTGATCTTTTGCGGGGTCTACAGGAGAGCATATTCTTTATTTTTGAGCAGACTTTCCAACAATGACTGGAGACTAACGATTTGTCCGTACATTGCGACAGCAACGTCACAGAATGTGATTGTATCGTCTGCCATCTTTTGTAATGAATGTTGCATCCACTTAAAGTGATGTCCCAATGCTTTGGGCATCCTTCCTGTGGTGCTATCGTCTGTCAGAAGGGTCACAACGGCATAGAAGGCGCAGTCCGAGTTCTGAGCCCTCCAGCCCCATACATGGGTCACTCCTGCATCTCACCCACCACGTGTGTGTGGCCAGTACGTCGGTTACGGCGGTTACAGCCTCCCTGGGCCTGAGTCCCTTGGGAGAGCTGAGAATCAGTTGAGAGAGTGTGGCGAGTGAGTGGGCGGGGCCAGGGCCACGGGCGGTGGGCGCTAGGCGTGCGAGGGCGGGTAGAATGTCTATCACACCAGATGCCAGCAGAACCTGCAGTAATGATACCCATATAAAGCCGTTCCAGTTTCCGTATAGCTGTGGGATTTCATAGATAAGATCAGTTGCTCCTGGGGTTTGCTTGACAGACGGTTGTGAGTGAGCTGAAGCGCAAGCGGTTGTGAAGGTGTCATAGCAAAGCAACAGTCCGTGTGAGTGCACCACCTGGGAGACGTGACGGACGCTGGCAGTGCCTCTATTGCATGCTTTGAGCAATAATTGGCATACAATTGTATACCCAGATATCCCTTTCCCGGCCAATTCAACACGGCCAGAAACGCCCAGTCAGCACGTGGCACATTGCCAGAAATGCCCAGTCAGCACGTGGCACATTGCCAGAAACGCCCAGTCAGCACATGCCACACCTGCAGCCTTGGGGTCCTGGTGGCGGCTGTCGTCAGGCAGTCCAGTATGTGATCCGTCACTGTACCTGTGGCAGAACAGACAAACGTACAACACGACTTAACAGGAAGTGTTACAGCTCCAACAGGCTCAGGTTCTATTAGAAGCGGTGCCTGCTTAATCTGAGCTCAGCACAACTGGCAAAACAAATGTAGCCGAGGATACTTGGTAACAGCATCATAACTATGAAATCAATAAGGGTAGTAAGCTTCAAGGCCATAATTGCAGCATGTGAAAAATCTGCAAATATTGGAGGGCGCTATGGCCTGACTCAATCAGCTTGAAACCACTGGCAGGATGCTGTGACGTTTGCCATCTGAGTTCTATTTCTGCATTTGATTTCGAATCACAAAACCTCTCAGTTCACAAGATGTATACTGATGTTCAAAGCGCATGTTCATGCATGAAACGAGGCCAGCGCCTGCACAATGCTGTCCTGGGGGTATGCGTGTGGCACGTCTTAACCGTCATGGTCAGCACGGCATGGATGCAGCTGTGAATGCAGCATTCGGGACAACAACAAAAAGAATAAGATTAGACACTAGCCGTAACCAGTCATGCAGTGTGGCATGGTACATGATGGAGCAGTGCTAGGGCTTTCACCCTCGTCATCGTTGTCATCGGCATCTAGCGCAGCGTCAATCGTTTCCGAAACCAAGGTAACGACTAGCGCAGCTGCATCCTCGTCGTCCTCCGCGCCACAGGCATCGAACAGGCGACGCTGAAGCAGGGATACAATTTGCTGGTGCATGGCAACTCATGCGTTAATCTGGATGTATAGAAAGATCAAATGGTGGAGAAAAAAAGAAGTTTGCCAGTTCTGGGACAGTTTGTGTGAATTGGTCTCTATTACCGCCAGCAACCATTGTGTGTCAGTAAAACATGTGTATGTGCGTGTGTGTGAACCGCACATGGGGTGAACAGCGGCGTGAACATCGCGTGTTGTGGTAGACGGTGCACTGCCACTTCTGGGACAGTCAAACAGGACTAGACAGAAACTATAGTGTCAAATGACAAAATGTGTGTGTGACCCGTCTGACCGGTAAACACCTCAGAAGTCTGTAATGTGAGTCGCCACCAAGTGTTCCAGTT
Organism: Chloromonas sp. AAM2; assembly: GCA_004335635.1. Classification (NCBI taxonomy): domain Eukaryota; kingdom Viridiplantae; phylum Chlorophyta; class Chlorophyceae; order Chlamydomonadales; family Chlamydomonadaceae; genus Chloromonas; species Chloromonas sp. AAM2. The sequence goes on from QAXH01005954.1 coordinate 31,051, forward strand.
GCTTCACTCTCTTGAGCAAACTCGTGTGTTGCGCGCGTAGACGTCCCACAGCCTGTTTCCAACTCTCTTTTCTTGGTCGTTCTGCCAATGGAGATGCATCTGAAGATGCCGTCTGTCCTTCGTCCAGTGGAGGCACTTTTGCTGCTTCGTTTGACATTCTGAGTCTCTTCTCCTTCCTGGAGGCGTTGTTGAGCAGAGTCTTCTCGTCGCCATACAGTGTGGTGATCGCCAAGGCAGTACTATGCTTTTGACATTGTTATGGGTTGTTCTTTTGGCTGAAGAGGTTGCTAGGTTTACAGGCTTGAATTGTCAATGTGTTACACTGGAATTGGAATGTCATTGTGTGTCATTACGTTCTGAATCTCTGATAATCTACAACCACTTCGCACTGTCCCTGTCCCGGTATTGGCAGTCTCCAGCGCCTACCAATACCAGCATCAGCAACACGTCCCAGTAGTAGAACGTGGAGTTGCGTTTGCTTTTCACAGCAGAACTCAGTGTGGACCCCGCTAAGCCCGCCAGAGGGTGAAGTTTGCACTTGTCAGGTGGTATGAGCGCCTGAGTGGGCAGCGTAACCTTCTTGCTAGGGCTGGCTGTCAAAGGCTGGGCTGGGACATGGGGGGTGGCGTATCAAGTACAACTTACTGATCACACACTGAGGCAATTTCTTTTGTGTCCACGCACAACAGCGTGTCCCAGAAGTGGCACTACACCGTGTACCAACACGCCCTGCTCATTTGGTTGTGGACCAACACGCAGACTCTTTATACACGCACACGCACACGCAGCAAGAAACGTAGCGTACGTAATTGCAGCAGGTCTGACTGCATGCCAATTTGACGTGTCAGGCGTTCTGTTTGCAAGCATGCAGTGCGTGTCTCCTGCACACAGAATTGCTGGTTTTGGTGTCAGAGGTGGTTGACTCTGTTATCAGCTATTTGGAAACAGATGCTGCTGGCGTCCTCAATAGTGTGACAGCTATGAAAATCTCTGTCATCAGCTAACCTCATACTCATGATGGCTGGTCCTCAACTGCGACACATCCTCAGCACTGCACATCTTAGCGCAGCATCTACTGCTGGCTGGATACTGTTGCTGTTTAGCTAGTGCTTTGTATAACCACAATGTTACTGCTCAGACTGGCCTGACCCTCCTCTGAAGCAAACCCATTGCATGTAGAAATGTATCTCTTTAGTGTCGCAGCTAACCTGTATGTCTTGCCTATCATGCTGCCTAATGTCCATTTACCTGTCCGCGCTTTTGTCCGTTGGGCATTGCTCACACTGTAGCAACTTCACATCTTCTCAAAACAGAATTACAAAGACAACACTTGCAATACAGGATTTTCAACAAGTTGATAAATGCCACGATAAAGCCAACAACACGTCACGGGACAATAGAGTAATGGCTTTGATATAAGACTTGCTGGCCTTGATAAAAATCCATGCCTTGTTGAAGTGAAAGGATCGAAAATGAGTTCAAGTGCAAAGATCGCATTGATAGGCATACGACAGCCCAGTATAACGAAATATATTGCAATAGTGCCACCCTTTCCCCCAACAACAGATACTGTTATGCACAGCAGCCAGATTTTTCCAGGTGTCGTCGAATATCCATGCTTTGAAGTTCAGCCTGGTGTCACGGCCTGACCCATACAAACACCGCTATATGTGGGGAGTCATACCATCATATGAAGGTGGAGTAGTTGCCAGACATATACTGTCAGCTGCCATTGAAGAGAAACGAGTATTTGTCATGTGCCCTCAAGCCGTAGCTCGTGCCCCCACACAACCCGAACAGAGAACCACCATGCAGACTGGGACTGGGATTCTGTTGCCCGCAGCCCGAGTCCAAACAGTAAGTAAGTCAACAGTAGCAATACACACTCTCAGAAACTGGTCTGCGTCTTGACTGCGGCTGTGGCAGCAATCAGTTAGATCCCCTGTGTCCAGTTGCCAAGCTCACACACAAGGAGGGAACCATGCCCGTCCCACTAGTATAGGAAGGGGACCTGACACACAGAGATGGTGTGACCTCTCACATCTCATTTGGCAATCACAAATGCTCTCTCACCCTCTTCACTCAAACCGTTTCTTCCATTCTTCCATGGCAACTCGGAACCTTCCCTCTGCCCAGCGCCTCAACTCTGGCAGCATGCACACATTCCTCAGCCACTCTCCTGTGCATCGCCTCTTTCACCACTTTCAACTTGCTTGCAACCGACCACTCACTCATTCACTCAGCGACTTACAATCTCACAACTCCATCCTGCAAAACCGTTGAGTTGCACCCCCGCCCCAGAAAACACAAGCAAAACAGCCAGGCAGCCCGAAAAGTGCGCCACGGTTGTGCTGACAACCCTCTGTGTAAGCTGATCAAGAAGCTGTGATAGGGTCTTGGGCTCTTTTTGCTAGTCATTGTTCAGTGCCAAAGCCATATCAAAGCGACGAAGCGGTTTGAACCACTATAGCAACAACATCAAAACTCATTCCCGAACCGACAACAGTTTGTGTTGTCTGCCTGGGTTGCAAAACACACCAAGTGTGGGTCGAAGCGATGTTGCACTTTCTGGCTCTGCCTGACACACACCATGCCCAATAGCAAACCAAAGATCTCCACATTGCAACATAGTGGATTGCAACACGTGTCAGGGAAGAGGATAAAATGCTTGATGAAAACAATCGTGCAACGCATCCTTTTGAGCTGTTGCTGAGATTGTCTGAATGCACTTATCCAACGACTTTGTAGGGCCACCTTGGAGGGTTTGCACAAGCAGTTTTGATGCTTAGCATGTGGTAAGAAAGAACAGGTTGAAGACACAAGACTTGCAAATGTGTCATCAAACTAGACCACATGTCAACAAGTCTACCAACTGCAACAGACAAACAGACGGCCACCAAACTGGGGTGCGGCCGTCAATACAAAACAGCCCTCCGCCTTGGCCCTACGGTCATGCTATGCAGATAAATTCGTGCCAACTGTGATCCAAGGATATAGCTAGCCGTTAAGGTTGACATTGTAACCCTTTGCTGAGATGACATCTGTGTACCCATCAATAATGATAGCAGCGCCAGCATTGTGGCTGGTAGCCCTTGCATTCTGGACCTTCAATCTGTTTAGCCAGATACCCATGGGCCCAGCAAGCTGTTCGTAGGGCAGAAACCTAGCATGTGCCAATGCCAGCAGCTGCCTGAGGGCAGTGAGCAGGCACTGATGCTACCTACTGCAGCCACTGTACCCATCAGGACCAGTGCTTGAGGTCAAACGATATGCATCAAAAAGCTGGCGGCGCATGCCTGCCACTGCATTCCCCCCTGTCTTCCCTGCTTCCCCCTGCTGACGTGTGCACTGCTTGCATGACACAACACGGCAGCTGGCTACCGTTTGTGTTTGTCAAGCTCATGCGCTGGGCTGGGATGGGCCTCGGCCGCCTGTGGCGATGGAAATCCGTGCCTCGTGCTTTGTCACGGCCTGCAAAACAATGCGGATATTGTTGTTGACTGAGCAACATGGAGAGAATGTCAGAGGAACACAGCACAGATAAGAAGGCCAACTCAGCCTGATACCCGGTCTTGGCCCGTGTCATGTTCGTTGACCCAAGCTTGTAGTTGCTTGCATGCCTAGTTCCTCCTCGCTCCCCTCTTTCGGTTGGCCCACTCTCGTTTGCCCCTCACATCCTCACATGCAGTATTCATCAATAGATCCCATCCAGCCTGCTTTTCCCTGCTGCCCGCACTGCGTGGCCCCCGACCTTGTTGCGCCAGAGTATCTTTTATGCAGCCAGTGCCCTCATCACTGCCCTCACAACAAAAACTGCTCCACGCACTGCTTTGTACGCAATCTCGTGCTTCCATGCAAGCACCCCATTCATGTGCCGCACCTTGTGAATGTTCCATGCGTCCACCCCATTGAGTGCCAACGCAGCCGCTGCTGGCGCGGCAAGATCCCCTGTGGCGTACCACAGGCCCCCCATGGCCATCACATCCAGCGCACAGAGGCCCATGGCTGCCAGGGATGCGTCGTTGCGAGCATCCATCCATGCCTCCGCCACGCTGCGGAAGGCCAGTGCGGCACGGGAGGCGTTGCCACCACGGCTGTTCATGTCCATGGACATCAAACGGTAGTATCTGCATCGATGGGCATGAGGCGGTAATATGAGCATCAGTGTGATGCACATGGGGTGATGCATGGCGTGGTGCATGGGGTTGACATGAGCTGGTGGTACATGGTCTGGTGCATGGTGTGGTGCATGGTGTGGTGCACGAGGTAGACATGATGCAGTGCATGGGTTGGACATGGGGCGGTAGTATCTGCCTTGTGGAGGGTGACAATGGAGCTTGTGCCAAATGCTAAGTAGTGCCTGCATACATGCTGCGCTTTCAGCTGGAACAGCCTAAACCACGCTGAACTGTTGAATGATCACCCACATCAAGGAGAAGAGCCAACCCATGGATAGATCTGTATCAGTCAGAGCGCAGCATTCACTTCTGCAGTATCATAGTTATGAACACCGGCCATCTGAGCCATTGCCTGTTTGCCAACCCACCCACTTATTTGCCGCCATTGCCGCCATTGCCTGTTTGCCAACCCACCCACTTATTTGCCGCCATTGCCGCCATTGCCTGTTTGCCAACCCACCCACTTATTTGCCGCCATTGCCGCCATTGCCTGTTTGCCAACCCACCCACTTATTTGCCGCCATTGCCGCCATTGCCTGTTTGCCAA
>QAXH01005956.1:0-15501 GCA_004335635.1 Chloromonas sp. AAM2
GAGGAAGAAGTGCTGTGTGAAGCGCTTGCGTGAGGCCAGCATGCGACCCTGGTTGGGACGGAGCCAGGGAGCGGACCGCGGATACCTGGCGGGCAGGACGCACACGGGAGAGAAACTGTGTGTGTATGCGTGTGTTGATACACATCGGAAGCGGTTTCAACGGCGTGCATGCAATAGTGTCAACAAATGCTGGGGACAAACCTGAGGCCCGCAGCGACATGTACGTGTGTGTACATGTTTTGTGGGATGGTGAGGTGAATTGAGCTTGGTTGACAAGTACCGTCGCCTTGCCCTGGTGCCTTGCACAGCTCAACAAGATCTGTACCTGTCAGCGCGTGTTCACTGCGCCACACTGGAGATAACTTGCGGGCATGCTGAGTGTGCGATGATTCAGCCAAACACCAGCCAACCCTAGTCAGAATGAGCTAGTTTAACCCGGTAGCCACCTCCCCACCGGGGACCATCTGTTCTGGCTTTCTGCCTCTTCCAATCAACGCTGAAAAGCCCGTTCCTATTGCAGAATTTCAAACATGGTCAGCGGAATTATGAGTGAGTGAGTGAGTTAGTGAGTAACGGTGTGATGCCCCGCACCTTCCCTGCATCTCCTGGTCCACGCTGAACTGGGTATCCGGCGCCTTGTACTGCCAGCGCTCAGCACACCCCTCGTACTCAACCACCTGTCAAATTGCAGGCAGGCATGTAGAAGCAAGGAGGCTAGGGTTGAGCTTGAACTTGGGTTTGCTGACAGATACAGTGACAGGCTGGAGCCGCAAGAGATCTATGATTGCTGCGTGCTTTGCACATGGTGGTGCATGCTGTCCAAGGGAACCATACTCAAGCCACCCGCAGTGAGCATGTGATGGGCTGGGACTTGAGCAGCGTGACACATGTGCCGGCAAACCAGCCAAACAGACTGGTAGCGTCCCTGATCATAACCCGGGTGCGGGAGAGATGACTTGTGCCCACAGTCCCAACAGTCACTTCAACAAGTAGACACCTACCACCACATCAGCGCTGGCAGAACTCGCCAAACTGAGCAAGTGTGCTGGCACTGGGCGCTTGAGGCGGTGCCCATTGCCTCCCTGGTGTAAGCAGACGTGCAAGTACAGCTCAGCAACACCACACCACCACCACCAGCACCACACAACCGCACCACCACCTCGAGAAACCCACCTCTCCCGGCTGTGTGGGGAAGTCCTGCAGCACGGAGAATCCGTCCAGCAGCTGCAGCGCCAGGCCGTCCGGCAGCACATAGCGTGCCATGGCGGCGTGCCACAGCGCCCGCAGCGCCCCGGGCTCGATCTCATCAACCAACCGTACACGCGCCCTGGGAGGCACGCGCGCCAGACGCACCCACACCTGAGGCAACAGAGACGCGAGCGTACGGGGCATGTTCTGGCCGCCCGCCTACTGAATGATCGAGCAACGTGCAGAATCAGTGGGGCAGCTTGATTGGTCAAGGGCCCCCCTCCCCTCGTGCCCGGGGCGTTGGGACTGCTGCAGTACGCGCCTCTGTGGCAACTGCTGCTCCTGACCGGCACTGCTGCCAGGCGGTGTGCATTGTGTCCGCTACAGCACAGCTTGATCTTAGTTCAACAACAACAACAACAACAACAACAACAACAGCAGCAGCAGCTCCACCTATGGTGCATGACTCACGTGCCCTGCGTGCATTGTGCAACATGGACATAACACGGCCGCAGACCCAGGCGCCCACCTCTGCAAACGAGTTGTATCCTTCCTGTTGCATGGGCCTCAGGTCATCAAGCACGCTGATGAGTGCAGCGGCCTCCTCCACACGATCATCAACCTGCGCACGCCACACAAGAGGGATCATACAAGAGGGATCACACACGAGTGTCCCATACAGCAGCGGGTGTTCACAGAGGAGCCATACAGCCAGCAACCCCAGTGCAACAATGCGCAATAACGACTTTCAATTGGTTTGGACTTCAGGCTGGCCCTTGGCAATGCTGTGACAAAAGAGTGCCTCGCGCAGTAGCGAATGTTGACCATTCGGGAAGCCGGACAGCTACCGTGCTGTGCTAGCCACATAATGCGCAATCATGCCTTTCAGTTGGTTTTGGCCTTTGCCTGGTATTGGCATAACTTGGTGTGGTTATTGAAACTGACAGGGTTAGGCAAGGTCATCCAAGCCGAGCCATGACATCACTGAACTGACCCTGGGACTATGTATTGTCACAACATGCAGTGCCTGAACGAGAGGAGCAGCAGCTACCAGGCCTGTACAATGGCATGACAGACCAGGCACGGTAAGTTTGGGCTTGCGACAGGTACCAGCCTGTCATGGCGTGCCATGCAAGAATCGGGCAGAGAAAGTGGATTACGCACCTCCTCGGGTGTGAGAAGAGTGAGGTCCTCTGGCCCCTGCTCTGCATCTCCTAGCTCCTCCCACCAGTAAGGGTTCCCACCCAGATTCATGGGCAGACCAGCCACGCGTTCAATGTCAGGTTCATTCTCCATTGCCATAGGGCGGCCTGGCCTGCTGCTTCGGCACACCATGTGTCGCTCTGTGCCAATGGAGGATGAACGTGACACTGAACGCGTGGCTGGTCTGTCCAGAGCTTGCGATGGGCTTTGCATGCAGCTGCTGTGTGCTGCCCTCCCAGTCCGGCATGGGGTGGCATGTTGTGTGCGACAGGTGGCTGTCCTACTGAAAGTTGCTGACGAGGCGCAGCCCGGCCCTTGAACGCATGCTGTCACCAGCAGCCCTGACTCAGCCTTGCTGCATGACGGCGGGGGCTGGAGCCACCAGTGCCGGCGCGAGGGGATGCGTCGCGTGATCGGCGCAGGGGCATGCAGCAGCTGTCCATGGCTGGCGGAACACTGCTGCATGATTGACTTTCTCAAACTGCGTAATCGTCCGGATTGATCGAAAAAGTCAAACCTGCCACCCTGATGACATCCGACGAAAACGGGCTTTCATACATGTACACTCATACACAGTTGATGAAACTGGTGCCCTGCTGTGACTGCAGGGAGGTGGACACGGAGCTTGTAACTTCCGCACCCCTGTGATCAGCCACAAAGCTTGTGTCAGACCTGCCGAAGTTTGGCCAAACATGCCACACAGCCATTCGCAAGTCCCCCGTACTCACAACAAGATAAAGGCAATGAAGGTAGTGCCTGCGATATGTGACGGGTTTGCCCTAATTGCTCTGAAGTGCAGTCAATTCAGATGTCCAATCTCAGGTTCCGGGAATCGTGTTACAAATATCACGGATGTCACGGAACACGGAACCAGTATGTCTTCAGGGCAGATGGCCTACCTCTAGTAGAACTCATGATGCGGGCACTGCCTAGCAACTACTGATGAGCCTGCGTGTCAAGCCATGCTTTGGCACAGATTCTGGACATAATTCCCAGCGTCACGTAATCAAGAACGTCCAGGGGCACAACAACGGCTGTACCAGCATCATCGTGTTCAAGGCTTGTTTCCAACTGTTGTCAGAATGTGTACAAACAGGAGTTGGGTTAGTGCTCGCTTAGTCTGATCTACCTCAAACAACGCAGTTGTTAACAACCGACCTAATCAGCTTGAATACACACATAGGCTGGGCCCTGCTCAATTGATGCAATCTTGGTCAACAATCTCCAGTCAACAATCAATGGTTGCGTCACACTTGCGTTGTTTGCGATTACTCATCAACCTGCCTGCGTACGCCATCAGCAGCGAATTGATTACAATTCAGCCTGCAACAGGCTTTGAACCTCCAGCGAGTCCTTCACAATGCGAACCTTGGGCGCCCCCGGTTTGCAGGGCTCTGGCGTAGAGCATCGCTTGTCCCGTTCTGCCAGGCGTCACGCACGTCTAATTCATGCTACACCAGAGCTGAGACTGCCACGCCCTGCGCCTTGGGCGCCATCTCCACAACAGCCATCGCTTTTACACCCATGCTGTGTACGTGGCACAGTCAATGGCGGGCCCTTGGATGGTGAAGAAGGCGGCAGCGACCAGGATATCGATACATTGGCCAAGATGCTAAGCCAGCAGGCCGCCAAGCTTCGGGAGAGCATGTCCGAGGAGGACATTTCAGAAATACTTGAAGTGGAGGCACGTGAGCAAGTGGTCTTCCAACAAGTGGCTGCAAGGATGGGGCCGCAGCTGGTAAGTAGAGGCAGTGTGATGACATGTGAATGCATAGTGTGCACGCAGCCTATCATGCTGGCATGCATGCACCGCGTTGAAGCGGTACAAAAGATGGTGCAAAACAGCAGATCCAGCCGTGTAGTTGGGAATGGACACATTGCATGCGGGAGTGGATGACCTGATGGTTTGGTGCATGCCAAGCCAGTGGCAATTCCTGCACTGTGCAGACCGCCTTAACCTTGACCATGTAGTCCATGCATCAAATGCCGATATCAGCAAGCTTACGTCAAAGCATAGGTTTTTGTGTTGTTGTTCAGCAAAGATTAGGGAAGGCAGCCAAAGTCAGCCGCTGGCGAAGAGGCCAAAGGGCAGAAGTTAGGCAGAACCAATCAGGCAAGCCGTGCAGGTGCTGCTGATCTGCCTTGTGCCCTAATACCCCACACAACCCATATGCTGGCTGCGTTGCTGTGAGACAGACTGCTGAGCTGGAGCAGCGTGTGATGGCGGAGGTGGGCGACGGCGGGTTCACCAGCGATGACTTTGAGATCCTCTCGCGCCTGGGACGGATCAGTGTGGCGCCCGTGAGTGCGTGCGTGGCACACCGGAGGGGCGGGGGGGACAGTACCAGATTCAGGCAGGGTCGGGGAGGCAGTGGCAGCTTCAGGGGAACTAAGGGAGGCACAAAGGAGGGTGGCAGTAAAGGCAGGCCCCAGGGGACAAGGGTGTCCCTTGCATAAGCGAGGAATTTGATAGTGAACAGAGGCGGAGCAGAGGTGGGCACTGTCCAGCCGGATTGTCAGGGCATTGGGATCAGTGGCAGAGGAGTGCGCCGCTGGCAGCATCCTGTTGCCATGGATTGCAATCATGCCAAGGCACTGCCGGTGAACCCAGCTAAAGCCCTTCATAAAGTGAACTGTCTTCTTTTCCCAGCGATTGATTGTACGGTCTCTGGGGCATGCCTATGCCATTGCCGCCAAGAAACTGGGCTGATCCCGGTATCGGTCGAAAGGCTTGTTCCCACCCCCTGTTCTTCCCCAGAAAGTTCTCGCTGCCCGGCTAGTTCCTGAACTCCTTCCGGAGTAGTTCCTTGCTCTTGCATGTAACATTTTACTTCTAAAGCCCGGCCACCAGTGATCGCTGCGGAAGTCGTTCAGCACTGAGCCAAACCCAGTGTCCTTCCATTGGCTGCTTTTGCAGGCGTCTGGCCCCACTGCCGGCTCCCCGCCCCGCACCGCTGTCATTGCGTACGTGGCCCGCTACATAGCGCGTATGGCGTACTCAATGCCCGTCACAACGCTCATCAAGGTACCGCCTGGATGAGGTAGTCTGGCCACTTGATCACACTAAGTTATAGAGCTGCAGCTACACGCCTCACATGGGACTGTTGTATTGGAACAGGCAGAACTTGTGTCAGGAGAGCATCCCAGATTGCCCGTGGGCGCCTTGCATTAATGTTAGTACTGCTACACACTAACCCTTGGCCCCACCTGGACCAACCCTCTCTGCATGGGTACCAGACTTGAAATCTTTAGATATTGAGCAATCTGGGGCTGCTTGAGCGGCCACCGCCTGTTCCATCAGAACGCTGAGATACAAATCACACAGCAGAAAGCTTGTGCTGCTGTTGCTGCATGTGCGCGCATATTGGCAAGAACCTGTGCCTGTTAGCATGCATGTTATAAAGTGCACAGGTCTTGACTTGACAACCGAGGTTGTGTACGACCTTGTGTTCGAAGTTATACCGAGATTATCCACCATAGACTGACCTTCAGTCCCTTCCCAAATTCCCCAATGACTGGCCACAGACACAGGTCTTATCGCCACTCCATGTCTTTTACCGTGACAACTGTCACTCCTCACTGTATGGATGTAGGAGTACCTTCCTGTCGCCAAGTCAGTTGCGTTCAACGAGCTGCTGTTGCTGCAGCACCTGTGTGGGCTGCCAGAGGACAAGTACCAGGTGGGCCAGGAGCCAGGTTTGAGCCAGGCTCTTTGCCTATCACACCCAAGCTCTGGGCGCTGTTGATCAATCAAGACGCATCAGCCACAGTCGCCATGCAGATAAGATCGTAGCAGGCAGCAGCCCGAGTCCATGATCACAATGGCCGCAGTAGAGGGTCATTCTTGGCGTTGACGTCGTCAATGCACAGACTGAATGAGTTGCTGTTGACCCTGCGTTGTCACTGGAGCATGCAAACTGCAGAAGCAGAGTGGTTGACTTTGGGGTAGGGTAGGACAGTGCCAAGAGGAGCCAGGGAGAACCTGGGAATGTGTAGGCGCTAATGGCATGTAATGATATTGATGTCTCAAACTAGTTACCAGAGACGAATGGCCGCACCACTTCCGCGCCATGTCCAGGGCCACGTCCAGGGCATTGCATGTGCAGCTTGTTGTGGGATCAGCGTCACAACCAACCATGCCACACGTTTATAACCCATTTGCCTTTGTAGCATTGGCAGCTTCTGGGCTGTAGCATTTACATACGTAGCATTTCCCTCTGCAGCTTCACCGTGGCCTATCATCTATGATCGTACAATTTTTTCTCTTCTACCTTTACTCGAAACAGATGACTAATCTACACACGTGCATGTGTCTGTATGTTCAGGCTGCCGTGAGCCGGGTCGGAGTGAGCAGCCCGCCCGTAGTGCCACTGCTGGGTGAGTGCACAAGCAGCCTGGGTGGTGGGTTGCTTAGTCTGTGCACGTGCGTTGTAGCTCTGCAACAGCCAGGCAGCACCAGGAGGCACGCAGACCATGTGACACGGCACGTAACCACCGGTATACTACGCAGCCGCTGGTCACTTTGCCGGTCCACGGCTGACGTCCCCAGGAGGTCCAGGCTTGTGCACGACCCTTGGCAGCTGGTCGGCTCCCTCTGTTCGCTGTCCTGCCACCATGGCTGCCTTGCTCAACTGTCATGAAACGATTCTACGTGCGTCAAATGCCAGTGCGGCCCTGCCAGGTGGACCGTTTTCAAAATCTTTTCTGTGTTGTTAATAGGAAACCGGCCATGTATACGCCAATGTATGCTTCCACCCACCATGTAGATCACTTGACCCCCGATGCATCTCGCCCGCAGGCTACTTCATGTCCGCCCCGAGTGAGGACGCATATGCAGAGCTGGGCTCCGCCCCCGGCCCGTACCCTTCCTCGCAGGGCCAGGGCCAGGGCGGCCTGCCGGGCGCTGCCATGTTGGATCCAGGGGAGGAGGACTCCCTGTGGCTGGTCTACAAGTGGGAGGGGCTCCGGCCACTCAACCTGTACATGGACGCGGGGCCCCCGCAGCCACAGGGAGGCTTCTTCAAGAGCAAGTGGGTGTATGAAGGCATTGTGCGAGCTTAAGAGCTTTGTGGGCTTGGATACCTTACTGCTCCAAAGCAGCTTACGGATTTGACTGAGCTGAAAACTGGGCCAAATAAATCTTGGAACGAGAGCGGCGTGGGGCGCTGAGATTGACTGTGCAAACGCGGCTCAAGCGTGAAAGCTGGGGGATCTGTACAGGACCGAGCGGGAATGAGAACCGAATCCCTGGGCGTCATGGCTGTGTGTCACACATTAGCATGAGGGAGGGAGGGGAAAGCAAGGGGTGATGGGAGAGCAAGGGGTGATGGGAGAGCAAGGGGTGATGGGAAAGCAAGGGGTGATGGGAAAGCAAGGGCCCACATGCATTGCATGTGACCACCGTCAAGCCATGCCTCACAGGCATCCACGTGACGTCCCTCCCTGTGCCCGGGTGCGCAGAGAAACGGCCGCCGCCGAGGCCTGGTCGCGCCGCATGGACATGTTGCGTGCTCTAGCGCGGGGTCTGCTGACGGCCATTGACTTCATCCACAGCGGGGACGTGGTGCACGGGGCGCTGAGCAGCGGGAGCGTGCTCATGAACACATCGGAGGATTTGAACAGACCGGATGAAGAATTAGTGGTCAAGATCGACGGGTTCGGGTTCGGAAAATGGTGAGTTGTTGGGGACATCAGGCCTGCTTGGAGGGTGTTTTCTGTGGGACGTGAGGGTTGTTCGACTGGGCATGGAAAGTCTGGTGCCCAGTCAAAGTGGTGGGTGGGTGACCCTGTCCTGTTTGGGACACTATGTTTTCGGGTTGCAGAGGGGTTGTTTGACCTGACCTGGTGCGTGTTTTGTTTTCAAGGTAACCCTCAGTTGTGTACGCTGCTGCTTCAGTTCTGTACGGGGGGAACAGCACACGTATGTCTTAGTTGTTGCAGGATCATGTCGACTGCGTCGGAGGAAGGAGGGGGGGGCAGTTTGTAATGTTGCCCCTATCACAAACAGCCGCATGCATACAGTCGGTCAGACATACCCACCCCTTGATATCATCAATGGTCATTTTCTCTCATCAGCCGCAGGAGGGGGAGTTTCCAAAAACAAAAAACCTGATGCATGATCAGTTGTCTGGCTTGATCAGACTGGGCCAGAGTTGGGAGCTTGTATTCATTGGGGTGGTGCCTCTTCAGTGCTGACAGTGGGGGCCACTGACTTCCTTGATGGAGCGACTAGTGTCTAGTGACAAAACAGCTTTTCCAGCCGTATTGAATTGAATATGATTACAGCAGAGTCTGCAAGACGATTGACTGAGGATGCCAGACGGTTTTGGTTGGGTGTCCATGCAGGTTCTCCGCATCTGCCAAGGGCGCAACAAATCAGCCCTTGCAGCAATTGGGGGCCGCCGACACAACAGGTCAGCAAGCAAAGGGGGGCAGGAGCACACGGAGCTGGGCACAGTAGGGGTTGGAAGCATTGCATTATTGAGTTGGGATGACGCCTGTTGCGCCGGTCGCCACAAACCCTTGCTTCTACTCGCATCTGGTGTTTGAGCCAACCTTTGCCATGCTAACCATGAGCTCTATGATTAGGTGACTCACACCTAGTCAGACGATACGAACACACCAGTCGCACACCAGCCTGTACCGCTTCTCCTAAGCATTGCCCTGTTAAAACTTTCCCCGCATTCAAAAGCAGGTTGTGCTTTTGTGTTCAGCGTACGGTCCGGTCATGTTGGACGCAGCTCTCGAGGAGGGCAAGCGAGCAGACCTGCAGGTGGGGAGCAGGCCGAGAGTTCCTTCGCTTTCTGTCAGTTTTCCCCTTTTTCCCCCGGTGTGCTTTCCCCTCAAACGCCACACCAACAAAACGAACCCTTGGGTGCTAGGCCATTGTGACCGGATGTTGGAGTGCTGGGGTCGGACAGGGGCAGGACAGGCGCAGGGTGACCTGGAACCAGCCACTGTGTGTACAGGAGCAGGGCGGTGTGGAGCAGCTGGGCTGGGAGTGCAATGCAGAACGTTGGCCCGGACGCACATCATAGACACCCACCGGTGCACCGCTTCAGCGATCAGTGCCCATCCGGAGGTTTGCGAACCCAGTCACACAGAGCCTGTGTATGTATGAAAGAATGTCTGGTGGGCCGGACGCAGCACACTGTTGCACTGCCTGGGTGGCAACTTCTTGACATGCAGTTCTTCAACCATCCATCAGAGAGCAATTGAGGCAGGTTTGCGAGGAGTCGCCTCACGTGTGTGCCTCCTGGCGGGGATTGTGAACTCCAGTCACACACAGCCTTGCGTTTGTAAACCCAACACAGAGCTTCAACGTGCCTGTGCATGTGTGTGTACGTCCATGCGTGCTCTTTCAGGCCGCTGCCATGCTGCTTGCCGAGGCATTTTCTTGCTGCCTGGCTGAGGGTCCTGGGGGGCATATGACCATGACCACGGTCAGGCGGCTGCTGTTCGACTTCCAAGACAACTCGATGGCGTTCAGGGACTACTGCCTCAAGGTGTGGCCGTGCGTGCGTGAGAGACTGGGTTGATGTAGGCGTGGGTGGGTGTGGCTGTTGTGGGTGGCTTGGTCGCAAGACGGGTTGCTGGGTGTGCTCCCACACACCTGATCTGCACCGCAGCATGCACGGTTTTCCCCCTGTGCGGGTGGGTGTGAGACTGGTTTCGTTATGGGAGTGTTACATAATCAGGCAGTCATTGGGTGGGGCGGAAAGCAGTCCACTACTCACTTCTTCGCTCCTCATCATCGGAGTGGTTTTGAGTGCACTCCACCGTTTCATCCACACAAGCAGGACAGGTTAGGCTCAGAAGGACGCGGTATTGCCCGTGTGTGTGCGCCTCAACAACCAAAAAAAGGCTTGTTCTTTGTATCATCTTTGCCTGTGATGATCAAGCCACACACAGCACATGCACAAGCCTCAAACGCTCGATCCAGCTTGAATTGTCCTCAAAATCATTTAATATGGAGGCATTCGCTCACGTGCAGTCCGCTGGATGTTCACTGTGCGTGTGCTGTGAGCAGGATCCTGACAATCACCATGCACGGCTTGTCTCGTTCCTTGACGAGCGCCAGGGCGCGGGCTGGGCCTTCATGGACGCGCTCATGTCCGGCCAGAAGACAGGGCTGGAGCTGTCACAGCACGCATTTCTGGTGATCAGACAATGACCGCACACCAAGAGACACTGGAAGTGGCCGGCTCTTGAACAAGGCGTGCCGTGCCAGAGCAGTTGCAGTTGCATGATGGTTCAGAAACGTGTACAAGGGCGGTAATACGATTGGCTGGCGCCAGAGCCCCTTGACCCATGCCCTATGCAGCATGACCGGTGCTTGGCTCAGATACTGCGTGAGTGTATAAGGGCTCAGGGACGCATGCAAGGGCGGTGAGTGAAGCCTCTCCAGCAAGTGAGCAAGTCCTTTGTGTGCGTGCACGCCCTCCTCGAAAATAGGCTCGGGGATAGATCGGACCTGACGGATGTCATGCCGGTAATTATGCCCCTCCAATGTTGCTTTGCTGTGGGAATGTACACATGCATTCTGTGTGCGCTGTGTGGATTATACAGTTGTGACAAATACCACGTGACATTTGAACACGTGGCCTGGTATATGTATGGTAGCCATTTGGAAATTCACTGTTTAGGCGATTCTGATATTTGCGTGGACCTGCTTACTCCCTCCTTGGCTGTACCCTCTGTCTGTATGGAACGTTGCAGCAACAGCAATCCACCAACCAGCAGCTGATCCTCGCAGTTCCTGGGCCTAAGCTGCTGATGTGTAGGTTGCAGGGGGCTAAGCTGCCGATGTGATAATTTCAGAGTGTCTACAGCATTTTCAAGTTCCAACAGCTACAGTCTGTGTGGCAGCAGGCGGGTAGGCAGCCACAAGGTGTGGGGGAACAACATCAGTGCGGAGAATCCTGAAGTGATATGACCTGCAGCCTAGGTGCCAGTGCTCCTGTCCGCGCCCTGCTCTTTGGCCCCTGTTGCAGTTTGGCTGTCCCTGATCTCTGACGTTCCGCCCTGTTGCCTCTGCCTAGACGTGACCGACTAGGCCTCCTGGCCCTTCTTGCGTCCCTTTCTCTGGTCTTTGGCCTTGACTTCGGCGGCTCTGTCCTGTTTTGCTTTGGGTCCCTGTCTTGCCTGCTTTCTCTCCGGTTTCCGTTTTGCTTTCTTGCTCAGGGTAGGTCAGAGCGGTGCCCATCCCATTCCGTGTCCTCTGACGGCTTCCCTGGTGTAAATACATATACATATATATACATACATATATATATGTATATGTATATGTTTATATATATGAGACCTGGGCAGATAGCTGGACCTCCATTCTTCTGAAGCAAGGAGCAAGCATACTGGGCACGCATGGTTGGGGTTCCTATGACTGGTTTCAACCATCAGTGAAGACCTGATGCCTTGGCAAAACAGTTGATTGGTTTTGATTGTGATCCTTCCATGGCACAGATGATGATTGAACCAAGAGGCAAGTGAATCACCCAATTGAGTTGCAAGACGTTAGGCCAATGGTCTTGACTGGTGTGAACCCTTCGCTGTAGATTCCATGTGTTGAAATTTCCATCCGAATTGTGACTGCGTCATCAGCAGCACTATCAAACCATACGGACAGCCACAATGACAGTTTACTACCCATCACTCTGTGTCACATAACACTCGATGACGATGCTCGCGATTGGGAGAGGTTGGCCACTGCTTTGGGCTATTCCATAGGTCCATGGCTACGGCTACTTCACAAACATCACCAAGTTATCCAACCAAGACAACGGACGCGTAGGTTTGTTGTCCATTCAGGGTTGTTTTCCACTCACGGCGTTCTCGCCATAAACAGGCTATTACGACCAGCTTAAGCAGATTCTGGATTCAAGCATGCATCGAACGCGCAGCGCTACGCGCAAGCGCAAGGCGGAGGAGGCCGAAGGTCCTCTGTCCGAGCAGTGGCTGCCCATGCAGGTGCTCTGCGCATCACATAGTGCCTGCACAGCTCGGCAGCTACCTCATCACCACATCATGCATGGCACACCACTATAACGTGAGGCATCCATCTCATATTGCATTATGCTAGCAGCTATCTGAGCATCATCGCTTAATTCAACCACACCAGGCAGGCAGTCGGTGATTTGTGGGTCAGCAGTGGTCGCACACCTGTTGACCTGCAGCTTCAATTCCACATCCTGGACCTGTGGCTAGAGGACCTTCGAGTGCCCGAGCAGCCGCTGAACGGCCTGTACACAAACTCAGCCGGTGCACGCAGTTTGGTCAACCTGCAGCTAGTGTGCAGGTGGGCGCAGAATGGCAGCTGCCAGGGAATACACCCAGGATGAGCCGGACCAAATTGAGAACAGGGAAAACAAACAGGGAAAACATGCTCATGCACGCTCACGGATTGACCACGCTGCGTTCTAAAATAAATAAAGTTCTAAATAATTTTGCGTTCCAAGTAATTTCCCTCTCGTTGACAGCGTTGACTTTAACCTTGGGATGATTCTTATCCCGATGCATTGCATGTGATCCTGCTTCCACGCGCACTATCCGATTGGCAGCATCGAGCCACATGCAGACTACATGGCGTGTTCTGGGTGCTGAGCTGAAGAGGTGATCTGCATGGGCTGCACATGCTGCAAACCGCCTGCCTGCCTGCTTGCATGTTGGATTGTGCTGCAGAGCGTGGCATCAACATGCGCGACATCATGCAAGCACGCTGCTCAGCCTTCGCCTGCACAGACTGCTGGTACGTGCACGAGGCTACGTGACATGCATGATTCGTGCCTGGGGAGCGCTGTTGTCCTCTGCTGCAATTTGTTCGCTTTGTTTTGGATGACCTCCTTGAGTGGTGTGCTTGAGCAAACAGAAATTTGAGTGTGCTTTAGGCTGCGAAGAAAGTTTTGCCTTGACATGGGCTGATGCATGTGCAAAGGTCTGTCGGGCTGGGTTGGGTTGCAAGCAATCACAGACGATCATCTGCACAAGGATCAGCTATCTTATTGCATCAAGAACCGCCACACATCTTGCCGTCATCCTTAAACAGTGCTGATCATTTGGAGCCTAGTCTTGCCGATTCGTAAGCCAGACTGTTCACTGTTCGCTTTGCACTGCAGCACCTGTCTCACCTCCATGATTGGGTTCACTTCCTGGTGGACAGTCGGAACAGGGCCGCAAAAGCCCGACGGATACCCACCTCTGTCACCCTGACCTTCTCCATGCCACCTGACAACCAGCGCAACCCAACCGACCAGCACCTCTTCATGCTGCCTCCACCTGCTCCCACACACCACCCGCACCAGCGGCATCAACAGCAACATGCTGAACTCCTGCCGCCACCAGTTTCCAATCACCAGATGCTCCGCTCAACACCCCGACCACATGAGGCGCAGCCACACAGCATGCAGCTACCTGTGCCTTCGCATCTCCCAGCACTTGCATCTCAACCCTGTCCCGCTCTACCTAATTCAAAACCCACGCTTGGCCAAAGTCCAACGACATTGTACAGCGGTTTTCAGGGACAGCAAGCAACGGTTGGCACGATGGCAACTGTTACGGCATTGCTGTCACCAGATTCAAAACCTGTGGTTGTGCCAGCGGCTGGCGCGCAGCAGCTGCCGGCTCCAGCGCCTGCTGAGCTGCCACCGCCAGTTGCCCAGCCGCTCCTGGGCCTTTCACCTGTCCAGCGGCTGCCACTAACGATTGTGTCACGTAAGCCCAAGGCGGCATCGGAGCTCGGACTGCCCGCCTCGTGTTGCATCCTGTCTTGCGCCCTGGAAGGCCTGTCTGCACCGGCCACAACCCTGCAGGTACAGATATAAAGGACGCTCATTCACTCAGTCATTCGCTCACACACCCACCCACTCACCTGTTTGGGTGCATGCTTAGCGCATCTCCGCCGTCGGACCACAAGTTTGTAGATACACATATATCTAGACGCTCATACAAGCCAGCGTGGCTGACACGAACGTGGTTGCAGGTACCCACCATGGTCTGATGCATAATCGTGGCGCGTCTGCCTTGTGGCATGTGTTCACCGGTTCTGATGCATGCTTTGATTCCTTGTCCTTTGGCCGTGTTGCATGAATGATCTCCTGTGAGGTTGCTTGCACGCTGCTGATGCAGGCACTTGCTGCAGAGCTGCAGCTTTTGGACCAGACGTTTTCCACATCACTCATCCTGATGGTGGACTGTAACGCCAGGGCAGACGCCGGTACTGGCACGGGCACTTCCACCAGCGGCATGCAATCAACAGCTGCAAATGCCGGGGCATCCCATGCCACGTCTCCGTCTTCAAGTTTGGATGTGTTGCAGCTATCAGAAGCAATGCAGCTTGCTGTGCAAGCAGTGACCACTGCGGTGTCAACTCCATGCAAGCCTGATACATGGCGTGACGTCATAGGCCTGGGCATGCATGTGCATGGGATGGAGTCAAACAGATCACGTGCATGTGACGTGGCATGGAGTGCGCTAACCCTCAGGCAACGGCTTCGCTTTCTTGCCATGCTTGCCATCTCGCCCCATCTAGCAGTAGAGTGCGACCAGTCCAAGGGTGTGATGTGGCTCATCCCCACCTTCAGCCGAATCAACCGTCGTGTACCGTATGATCCACGTGACCCTGTAGGCTATCTGGGAGTGTGAGTGTGGAGAAGTAGTCATGCGTTAGGAACTTCAACTTTTTGCAGTATAAGATTGACCATCTGCGTGAGCGTGCTGCCTGGTGTGCACTCCCACCTTGTAACCAATCATGTCAACCCCCTCCCCCCAGATTGCTCATCCCCCAGATTGCTCAGTTGTGCAGATCAGTTCTCAGATCACCAACTGGGTTGTTTACATTACTATCCAGCGCTGTTGTATGTGTAGATGCAACTCTGCCTTAAGACCTGTGCACATGCTTGAATCGAAGAATGAGTAAAATGGAGGTCCGTGTAGGAAACACCACCGACAGAGTCCTTCACCCCTACCACCTGCTGTGTAACCATCGGCCTCGCCAACACCTACGCAGGCGTCACCGCAACTCATTTAAAAGTCAGATCGCTCCGTAGGCCAATTCACAAAAAGGGGAGCCAAAAAGTCCGGGACGAGTTACCTCCATCGATGCGCAGTTTACTTTAC
>QAXH01005956.1:15685-46293 GCA_004335635.1 Chloromonas sp. AAM2
ACACAGGATGAATATCTCTTTGATCCCCAGCAACTGAAGCACAACTGAAGCACCCTTGGCTGCGTGCTGTTCTTTTGTAAGATTGGACAGGAATTCTGAAAGTGCTCCCTGGTACTATAGGAGAGGTAGAGCAGGCTGCCTACCAGCGCACTGTATGGATGGATACTAGTCAGCTCTCATCTACTTCCTTGAGTTGCTGCTGCTCCATGTGTGTGCTCCAAGTAGTCAGCTGCTCCATGTGTCATATTCGTGACCCTTGCCCCTTGGTGCTTGCACAGGACAAACCTAAGAATTCTGGTGCAGTGGAGGCGGCTTTGAATTCATGTGTCAAGCACTTGGAGTGGAGCGAGCTGCCCCGGCACATTGCTGTTGTTGAGAGCGCCATACGTCCACTATCCCATGATGACTACTTTGCTCTCCAGGCGCCTTTTTTTTGTGTCGCAATGCCCTTCACATGTAGATTGGACGGGTTGGAATCCCTCCCCTACTGACCATAACACAGGTATCAACAGGTGCTCGCTGTAAAGGCTCCAGTGCCATGCTTTCAGCGATACGCACTTTGCGTACCAATTTCAGTGCTCTGCACTCAGGCTTCTTTACTCAAGGCCAAAGTGACAATTTGTTTACTGCAGGGGTCCCCACGTCCGAACCGACCCTCCTCCGGCCCATACCGGCATTCAATCATGTAGAAGGCAAGATATATGTTTGATAGAGCCTGGAGTTTGGTGCCGTGTAATGCGGCCTGCAAGAGTTGGTGGTATCACAAAGTTAATTTGTCTGCGAGCACTTGTTGCGGCAGCCAAACTGGAGAGGGCAGGTTTGCTCATTTGGCTCCAAGACGCGCGGAGCATATAACCATGGTGAATTCAAATGCACCTTGCTGGCAGGCTGAATTGCTGTTGTGTGCCTATGTCATGGTGTTCAGTGAGGGGGGTGCAAGACATGTTTCCTGTGTGCATTGGTACAGGAACCAACCGCACCCACGCTCCAAGCTCAATGTTACCTTTAGGCAGGCTTCTGGGAGGCTGGCTGCAGCCAGGGCGCTCTCAGTGACGGTACAAGTGACTAGCAATGCGGCACGGGCATGTGGGATGGGGTAGGCTTGATGTACCAAACGTGGCTTATGTTTCTGCAGGCTTCGGAAATCGTTCTGATGGCAATGTGGTAGTGTGCAGCGATACGCGTGGTAACATGTGGTAATACGCGCATACACTTCATCCACCCATGTTAATCCGCATGTATTCCCTCGCCTGCCTTGCAGCATGACATCCAGATACCACCAGTGCACGCTGGGCCTTGGCTGCCCAACGTGCCAGGTCAAAACAGCTCTGCGCCCGGCCATCAAACGATCAAGCGCATGGCAGTTGTCGTGTGTGGACCCGTTAGGTTCATGGCTTTCTGACTAATTTCAGGCCCCATTTTGGGTCTAACGAGGTATGCGGACAGGATACCACCTCGTGGTTGGCCACCGCTGTTACTAACCTGGTGTGTCGCAATCCCCTTCGCATGACGGGCTGGTATCCTTCCCCTCTTGTGAGTTGAGTGAAAACATCTGTCATTGTGCAATCCGTCACTTACCAGCATGCAGCTGCTTGGGAAGAGTGAAGCAAGTGACGACAGAGTGAGAGCATTCTCACTGAGACGTTCTCACACACCTATTTACAGTGCGCAATGCATTTGGACTGGCTGGACCTGTCCATAACCGCACATTTAATGGAAGAATCGCTGAAGCAATTGTTCACAACGCAGTCTGTCTGGGTTACGTGTGCAAAACAGGAGAACATCAGTTGTGCAAAAAAGCGTGCCTTTTAAAAGTCACGTTGAGTCCTTGTCTTCACGTGCATGATCATACAGAGCATGACGCTTAAGGCTTACAGCTCACTTTACTCACATCATTCAATGATGCAACAAAGGCGCAGCATGATGCCGGGTGTGCTAGTTTCGCCATGACTGCTCAGAAGCCAAACAGCTACAAAACACGTCCGGATACGGTGTTTTTGGGCCACGCGGGCTGCAAGTCTAGAAGCCAGAAAATGGTCTCAAACGATTGGGATAGCAGAACCCATCTTAGTACCTGCAGCAACAGGGTGGAGCAGGAGAACAATACGTCAGGTCCAGGGTGGGTTGGCCAACAGGTACAGCCCATCTGGAGGTTTGACTGAGCATGGCAACCTGATGAGCATGCCAGATTTGAAATGGTGTTGAAATGCGCACTGTGTAACAGCACAACACTACTTGGGTGCTGAGTCTCCACTGACACCACTATCTGCTGAGCCTGTGCAGTTGATCTTACCTGTAGTGGGCTGGCTTGTATGGGCCTCCGACTGGCACATTGATGTATGCAGCCTGGTCGGCGGACAGCACGGTGAGCTTGGCGCCCAGCTTGGGCAAGTGCAGGGCAGCAACCTTCTCGTCCAGGTGCTTGGGGAGCACGTACACCTTGTTCTCATACCGCCCGGTGCCCTTCTCCTGCCACAGCTCCAGCTGAGCAATCACCTGGAACACAACAGGAGGAGACACTACCATCAGTACAAGCTCATGCGACCCTGCTCAACATGTGGAACCACGAGCACAACCACTTTGCAGCAGCAGTGACACATACATTGCAACCTCATATCGTGTGGAACAAAGGGAGACACCATTGTCAGTACAAGCTACACACACGTAACCAAATCGACTTGAGGCAGCAGTGACTACATGTCAGCTCAACAAAGACAGCGCAAATGATACAAGCTAATGAGGCACTGTTCAATTGTTGGCCACATGACAAAACTGAGCTGCCTAACAGGCCAAATCCCAACCCAGAGGTCAAGACTGTGGTATAACTGAGGAATTCAGCAGGCTCGCTGTTTGACCCGTCACGACAGACATGGCAGCCGACCGCCCTTGGCTGCGATGCGGTATGGCCATGCCTGCACACCTGGTTGGTGAATGAGCAGGACATGACAAAGGAGGGGTGACCGGTGGCGCAGCCCAAGTTGAGCAGACGTCCCTCGGCCAGGAGGATGACACCGTGGCCATCTGGGAAGATGAAGCGATCGCACTGTGGCTTGATGTTCTGGCGCTTAATGCCAGGCCATGCGAACAGACCAGCCATGTCCACCTCGTTATCGAAGTGACCAATGTTGCCAACAATGGCGTTGTTCTTCATCTTTGCCATGTGTGTGGCCATGATGATGTCCTTGTTGCCGGTGGTTGTGATGAAGATGTCGACAAAGTCAACAACGTCCTCAAGAGGGGAAATCTGAACACACAGATGGACATAAATGCAATTCACGCGTGCAATAGATTGTGAGCAAAGGGAACACCGGACTGTGAGCAAGCCTTATATGCCAATGTGCTTGCATGCTTGTTCAGCAGCAGACCAATCGCAATGTAACAGTTCGCCGCTGTCGATGGCTGCAATTAGGTGCTGGAATGCAACACTGGCGGCACAAGTGTGCATGCTCACCTGGTATCCCTCCATGCAGGCCTGCAGGGCGCAGATGGGGTCGATCTCCGACACGATCACGCGAGCTCCGGCCGCCTTCAGTGAGGAGGCGCAGCCCTTGCCCACATCACCGTAGCCAGCGATGAAGGCGGTCTTGCCTGCAATCATAAGGGATGAGGGATGCGCACTGAAAGCTTGAAGAACCGATGCAGCAAAAAGCAAAAAAAACGCACATGAACTGTCATGACTGGTAACTCCGGCAATGGACAAAAATCGCAAACAGGCTGGGCATGTGCACGTCCGTGGCTAATGCGGTGGTCCATGTGCTGGCTGGGGTGCACAGGATGAGTTCTGCATGTGCCACTTCCTGTGCGTGCATCAGTCTTGCCACTTCCTGTGCGTGCATCAGTCTTACCAGCAATCATAACGTCAGTGGCACGCATGATGCCGTCTGGCAGGGAGTGGCGGCAGCCATACACATTGTCGAACTTGGACTTGGTGACAGAGTCGTTCACGTTGATGGCAGGGAACAGCAGCTTGCCGTCAGCCTGAAGACAACAACAAGCATGACAAACAACCTCGACACAGGAGCACCGTGTGCTGGCCATCAGATTCAGATATCACCATTTATGTTTCAGGCGTTGTTTGGCATACAGCGTGCGCTGCTGCCAACCAGGTCTGTAAGTGATGTTGCAAAGTCATTGCAAATCCTTGCAGCAATTTTGCCCATCTTTTATCAAAGCAATTTTGTTTTGCACTAATCCAAGTCTCACTGGGCTGCTCTCCCACCAACTGCTTCTGCTTGGCAACTGATCATACTACATGCAGGTGCCACACATGGCAGCTTACCTGCATCTCATACAACCGCTTGACGCCGGTGGTGGTCTCCTCGGAGACACCAACGATCTGCTTGGCCATGCGCGTGAAGCGGGTGGGGTCCTTTGCGAGGCCGTCACGGATGATGCGCAGCACGATCTTGAACTCGTGGTTGTCAGTGGACTCTGGGTCTGGCTTCGTGCCGTCCTTGGCAAAGGCGGCCTCGGCCTTGACACCCTCTGCAAGTGGCAACCATGGAAACGACATCATTGAAACATAAGGCCTCTCGCAGCTGTTCGCACATAACCAGCATGACATGGAGTGCAAGCCATGATGTTCATGCCAGGCACGCAGGAGCAGGAGCAGCTCGGCATGCAATCTGAGCATTGTCTAGCACTTCGCTGTATTGGGATACCACTGGGTTGCATGCACGATCGCAAGGCATTCTTGGACGTACCGTGGATGAGGAGGGTGGTATCACCACCGTCATCAACCAGGATGTTGGGGCCGTCACAGTCTGGCCATGTCAGAGCCATGTCAGTGCACCACCAGTACTCCTCCAGAGTCTCGCCCTTCCAGGCAAAGACGGCAGCGCTGTCACGAGCAATGGCAGCGGCGGCGTGGTCCTGGGTGCTGAAGATGTTGCAAGAGCACCAGCGGACCTATAAACAGTAGAGGACGTGCAGTGAGTGAGTGCTCTTGCCGGGTTGAGTCATCAAGTAGCAACCATGGCGGGCATCAAGAGGCATGGGAAGGGCACGAGGCTGCACACTTGCATGCACATGCACTTAGGCCTGCAGCTCACCTCAGCGCCCAGGGCAGCCAGAGTCTCAATGAGCACAGCGGTCTGAATGGTCATGTGCAGAGAACCGGTGATCTTGGCACCCTTCAGAGGCTGGAGGGCACCGAACTCAGTACGGCAAGCCATCAGACCAGGCATCTCTCCCTCGGCCATCTCAATCTCGAGACGACCGAAGTCCTGCAGTCACCAAAAGCAGGTTGTTGGTTCAATTACCAAGTTCGATTATGCCAAGCTCGCTTGCACACGCATGCTGGCGCAAGCATACTATCACATGTTCAAGTCGTCAGTAGATCAGATACAAGCATTGCTAATGCAGATGAAGTTCGTATCATGTGGTTCAAGGATCAACCACGATCTTGAGACACGACAGAGGCTCGACAAAGCCAATGCGCCTGCTCACAATGCCACCAACCACGCCATGCATTTAGCTGAGCCATCAGTAACATGTGATCGATAAGCATTGCAAAGGCAAGCACGAGTTTGATTCGTATCGAAAACGATCTGTTCTCTGATAACTGTGGACGGGCCATCAAGCCCACCCTCCGAGAAGCACTCACCGCCTCGGCAAGGTCCTTGACCTTGTACTGCGATCAACCACAGCAGAGCAGCAAGATGTTGAGGCGAGAAAGACCAGGGTAACGCCGCCGAATTTCATAATGGATACTACGCTGGAGTAAGGCTGGCCATGCGCAGACACAAGTGCGGGACATCAGCAAGTGCCTGCGAAATACTTGGCTGCTGCACGCAATGGAGTTCAATTTGGTCCTACCTCCCGGCCGGTGGCGGTCTTGTCTGCGGATCCGGAGTAAGCCATTTTGACGAGCGGGCTGTGAATGCAGCACACGCTTTCAAGTGAAAGAAAAGTAGCTTTCTGGTGGTCTTGCTGCTTCTTGAGAGGCCGAGTGTCGAGCCATGTGCCCACCTGACACGTGCTGCGCGCCAATGACCCGAAATGACACCCAGAGAGCGAACGCCTGGTTGTCAACGCACACTGGCTGTGCTGTGCGATGGATGATTAGAGCGTTTGCAGGGGTGCTCGGACGCATAACTGCGGGGGCGGGCGATCTATGTTAGGAGTCTGTCCGACTCCTGTGACGCCGCTCGAAGACACGCCACGTTGAATTGCAGTTGAGCCTTACACACTGTCTCGTCAGACTCCCATAGCCACATCACGATGGTGTCGGTAGCATCGTAGATTGATTAAGATTGAATTAAGAGGCCTGACTTTGAGTGTGAGGCTCGCATGCGCCTTCAGAAGCGGGGGTGCTGGCTCTACTGCCGTCTTGCACACTCCCTGAATTGTGCACTCACCTGCATGCGATGTCATGTTTCTGGCACCCAGCCTCTCATATGCATTTCATCACGCACCTGTTGTAATTCAGACAGTGCATGCTCGTTTCAACCCAAGAAGCCCGGTCGTGTTTCAGCGGCGCTTCCATAGTTACAAGCGCTGAGGAGCACTCATGCCTGAAGTATGTCGGCATGCCACCGTGTTGCAAGGGCCACATGGTACGTCCAGCTTCAACACAGGCTCAAAACTTTCAGCTGATTGACAGCCTCATGGCACGGCGGCTGCCTGACATGTTGCGCGCGTACTCATAACCATGGCCATGCTCCGATTTGAACCCATGCAACACAGTCCTTCTCGAGTCTGACCGGCACCTGCTGCTTCAGCTGTCACGGCATTGTAAGGATGGTTATGTTCCGTGCCGTGTGGATTTGGATTTTTGGACCCTTGGCTTGTTTTCTTATGGCCCGAAGTCCCGTCATAATGGTGCGCCCGCAAAGAAGGCTCGCACAGCTAATGACGCACTCATGCAAGCTAGCACGTCATCAGTACAAGCTAGGTGATCTGAGACATCGTAACGAGCAGGCGTCAGGTGCATCCCATTGGGCGGCACTGAACACAGCGCCCTGGGAGGCCTGATAGCACCGCCCACAACCCTGCAGGTGCACCTCACGACAGTCCTGACAGGCATAGTCGTTACTGTGTCATGCCTGATGAGGCTCTGCCCAGGGTAGAAGCAGTGGTTGTAACTAGTCAAAGCAAATCCATGCTCCTCAGTTGCATGGGTAAAACCGCGCCACTCAGTAGAGCACCGCCCAGAGCAGGGCACACATCATCGGTTGGCATGAGCTGTGCCAAGTGAGCTCTTCGAACGGAAACTCATCTCCTGACACCGTTCTGCTAAGCCAAACACAATTGTGTGTGCGTTTGCCGTATTCAGATGTATCTCTTTGCCCCTGGCCTCTGTGCCTCCTTTGCCTTCTCCTCCTGGATGCGCGTGCGCACGGATGCCTCGTCCACCACCAGCCGCTCGCCTATCTCAGTGAACGCGGGAAGGGACTCCTCGCCCTGCGCAGCCAGCAGGTACCTGCAGCACAGGACAGCAGCACAAGGCACAGCATCATACTTGCAAGTCTGCGGGTGTTCGTCTGACACAGCAGTGCATGTCTGGTGCAATGCCCTGTCCGAATGCAGGTGTTGGGCGTCCGCAGGTTTTGGCCTGGCAGGCTTTGTGCCATGGTAGGCATGGCAACCGAGTCAGCAGTTCAGTGGATGTGAAAATGCCGGGCTAGTAAGGTGCACCAGCCACCTGCACAGGTAACCTGGCCCTAATCTGATGAACTGGGTACAACACAGCCAAGGCAACAGCCCAAAGCTATGTCACCCACCACACCCCGCACCAAGTAGTCAAGCGAAACACTGAATGTCTTGGTGTATCGCCTCTACCCGCTGCACAATCAACCGGCTGATTGATCGCTTTGCACGGTTCCTGCTCTGGCTGGTTTGACTACGTTTCCTGCTCCCACTGCCACCAGGTTCTTTCCCAGGAATACTGATCACAAGCTCCCGTGCCCACCTCTGCCTGTACCACAGCACCGTGTCCACATGCACATTGGCCTGCTGCGCCAGAGCCAGGGCCCGCTCCCAGCGGAACAGCTTGATGTTGAGCTTGATGGCGCGCCACACAAGGCCGGCCTGCACCGGGCATGGATAGGACACATGATGGATCATACACGCTAGAAGACCCTGGTCAGAGGACCCTGGTGATTGCATGGGCTTGGCTTTTGGAAACATCACGCTCATGCCTTGGGCAAGGAGGTGATATCGGCAGCTGCTAAGTGCGTGGTAAGCGGCACCGCCGGCAACTGCAAAAACCACGTAATGGTGATGATGATGATAATGTGGTGACAGCACTGAACATGTATCGATTAAGCTAAGCTTTACAACTTGGTACGTGCTCAGCTTTGCATCTGTGCAAGGGTCGCCTAAGTTCCCTCTCACCAGTACGCAATAGTCCCTGCTCCATCTGGCCGGTGCACTTGCACAGAGGCCTGTGTGAACAACCCTTCCACTCACACCCATGCCCCAACAGTGAAAACCTAACAATGCAGTTCCCCACACGATGCTTTGCTCACCTGGATGAGGATTGCTTCTGCCTCGTCGGGCCTGCGCCGGTACAGCGCGAGCTCGGCCGCCCGGCCCTCCTCCGTGGGGATGGCCTTGACCTTGGACACCCAGTGCAGCTTAGCGGTCTCGTCCAGCGCGGCGAAGGCAACCTCGGCCGTGTTCAGCTCCTTGGAGGCCATAGACACGGCAGCTAGCAGAGCCCACATGCTGGGGTCCTGCGCCATGGGATGCACATGGCGGAAAATGCGGTTTGCGTGGCGAAAGGGACGTAAGGAAGCAGGCCGAGCGGGAAATGTTCCGTTCCGGTGTGTCTGGGTGGTGGTGCTGGAGAGTTGGGGGAGGAATGGAACCCTTGCATCACTATCATTATCATCACCACTACACAGTGCCTGCACTTGTTACACCTGCCGTGCTGCAGGTACAGTAGTCAGCAGCAAACCGGCGTCCCTGGTCATAGCGGGCGTGCGAGTGTGAGCATGAACATAGCAGGGCGTGTGATTGCAAAACGCGTGGCGTGCGGCATGTCACGTGTCTTGTGTGTGTGCTCTCACCTTGATGAGCCCACACAGCGGTGTGTGTGTGTGTGTGTGTGTGTGTGTGTGTGTGTGTGTGCTCTCACCTTGATGAACCCGCACAGCCGTGTGTGTGTGTGTGTGTGTGTGCTCCCACCTTGATGAACCTGCACAGGCGCGTGGCCTTGTCCCACTGCGCCCGCTTGAGCATGTCGTACACCATGAGTGGGTACGGGCTGGTGGCGACGCTCACGAGCACGCCGTCGCTCCGCCGCACGAGCGCCTTGCTGCCTGCAGGGGGCACAGGGCGGGGAGGCAGGCACGTGCATCACCGTCATCACCTGAGCATGAACAGTACCATCTGGTGCCAGACCCGTCGCATCCGATTGCTACTATGCACGCTATCCCTGCTGGGCAATGTCGGTGCAAAGCTTCGAGTACTGCTGCATTGGTTGTTGACCTGGCTTCACTTTTCATTGGCGGTTATCTTGGGGCCAGGGATGTGAGTGGCACAAGCCTGACCAAACACAATGTTGAACAAATGCCTGGGCAAGACCTTGCCTGACTTGTGTACACCCGCACCGCACCCCTCACTAAGGAGTGAGTATTCTTCTCACCTGAGAACCTTGTGATCCTCGCTGCCTTGCCGTACTCCCCGTCACTCTTGACGTAGCGCGAGGCAGCCAGCAGGTCCTGGTCCACAAACACCTCCAGCGGGTAGTACCACACCGTCTGGGGGCACACGGCGCACACGTGCCGCGCATTCACGCGGAACGACTGGACACTTGCACACAACCTCAGGAGAACGGTGGGCATTAGCAAGATGAGAACGCATGTTCTGTCTTATGTATCAGACTGCGTCAGGGCCCCACACGCACGATGCGAGGGAAGGACACCACCTAAGCTGCCCCGGGCAAGGACAACAAAACAGTATGATTCCTGCCAACTGCCTCACCAATTTCTGGTCCACGGTAGCCGCCAGCATGCCTGTGGTGTCGTGCCACGTGGCGCTGTCGGCCATGGCTGCCAGCTTGGCAGGGGTGCGCTTGGCCATGGTCAACAGGTACAGGTCGCGGTTGCGGTCTATGAAAATCATCTGCCGCTCGGCTGAAGTGCCGGACTGCATATGACAGAGAGCAGGACACAACCTGCCTGAGTGAGGAGGCGGAGCGTGGCAGCCTGTGACCTAGCCTGCCCCATTGTTTCCTCTTCCTATCAAGACCGCACTACGTGGCAGGATGGTGCATGCATGCAGGCTGGGCATGGAGTTGTGGGATCACTGTCCATTCACCCTGCCATTCAGGCATACACACCGGCATCACATGGCTACGACGTTAGAGCACGCATGAACCCCATACAATTGCTACTGCTGCGCGTTTTGTTTGGTGCTCAGGGCCCCGTCCGGCACTCCCCTCCTCTCCTTTTGCCTTCCTCCTCAAGACCCTCCCCCTCTTCACCTTTTAAACCCCCAATCCCTCCTTCAGACCGTCTCCTGCTCTCCTCCCGCTTCCTCTCCTTCTTCTCTGACCTCCCCTTCCCTCCTTCCCTACCCCCGTTTTCCAACACACAACTGCCCCCCTTGCTCTTTCTCTCACTTGGCTCAGTGCGATCTCCTTAATCTCCAGTGCGTGTGTGAACACCTCCCCAATGGGCCGGCCCTGCGCCGTGTCAAAGAACCGCACGGTGCTGCCGGCAGTGACCGTATTGCCTACGTCTAGGACGGCCAGCGTGTCGTTGGAGATGCTCAGCATGCTGCCGTTCAACAGCTCAGTGCGAAGACCTGCAAGCCACGCCCGGTATGATCAGATTGTATGGCTACCATCATGCCAGGATATGTAACCAACAAATGTTGTGCTTGCTGCATGTGGGCGCCCCCTCTTACCCCAGCCACCCAATGCAATCTCTCCCGTTCACTGCGTGTCTCTCTCTGTGACTCATGCTCTCTCCCACATGTGTATCTGCTGCCTAGGGTTGGGCATTTCCGACGAGCATGCACCCACTGCCTGCTTAATTGCTTGTCCGTTCGGTTCGGAAAGCCAGCCAAAATGTCCGGTCGCATAACAGCATCATGTTACAAGGTTATTTCTTGCGCACCCAGTCCCTGGCCTGAACGCTCACCCTGTGACTTGGGGTTGCATATCTGCCTGCCCTCGTACGTGAAGAGCTGTATGCCGGTGGCGTTGTCCATCAACAGGAAGCACCTGGGGGAGATCAGGCACACCGGCAAGCAAGCATGTGCATCAGACAACAACACTGTCTGCTTGGTATGAACAAAACTCACTGCTATGTTCAGAAATGCATGGCGAAAGCGACTTTCGTTAGCAAAGAGATGCCATCACATGGCCAGTGCAGCACGCTGCTTCTGAGCAAGTATTGGTGTGTCTCGCCGGACTTGAACAGTAGCCACCACAACAAGTGCAGTCCCACAAGCGGATTCCTTGTGATGCACATGAACGCCAATCAAGGGACCGATTGAGGCAAAAACTTCGAACACAAACACAAAGAGGCCATACTTGCCCAAACCTGACCTGCACATGCCCATCACATGCCAGCCCATCACGTGCCTCACCTCTCGCACTGCTGCAGCAGTGTGACCGTGTCCTTAAGGTCGAATATGTGCGGCGTGTTCCAGTTCGATGTGCTGTAGATGTGGCACTGGGTGCTGGTAGCCACGATAAGGTGGTCAAAGCCTGTGGGGCAAAGCAAGGGGTGTGAAATGAGTCCAGGCGGCGGAGCAAGCAACAGCCACACAATGCGAAGCGCAAGCTGGGCTTACAGCTGCAATACTGCACTGTGCAAAGCGTGACACGACACTTGCCGCTGGCTAGGCCCATGATCACTGGTCGATTAACAGCGCGGCACAGCGCACAGCGCCCTGCGACATGCACATCAAGTACTGTGCAAGATGACTGCACCGCCTTTGCCAGGCCCCTGTGTTGCTGTGGTCAACACAGCAGAATGTGACGTGCATAACGTCAAGTACTGCACAAACTGAACCTGGCTCACAAGGCGCCACATGTAAAGTGCGTGTAAGGCCCCTCACCTAGTGAGATCTTGACGACCTTGTCCCGGAAATCCAGCTCATCCTGTGTCTCACTCAAAATGTCCTGCACATCACACGCGTGGGGCAATCGTAACAACAGACGCTCAGCTGCTGAAACTGCCCGTTCTCTTTAGCCCTTCAGTTGCACGTTGCCAGCCGCAAGGCCTTTGCGATTGGATCTGATCACGCCAGTCACAAACTATCAAAACGCCTCCAAGCCTCGCATGGCTGGTATCACCTGATGCCCGATTATCACTTAAAGCAGACTAAAGGCAGTACTAAAGAACAAACCCTGCCATATGCCACCTTCCCCTTCTCTGAGTGACCTTTACTCAACTTTTTTCCCTGATTTACTATCCCTTCCAACCCCTTCCCTCCTCCAAGCCCCGCCGGCTCCCAGTGTTACCGGATCAAGGCCCAACCGGCTCGCACCTGCACCACGACCCTCTTCTCCCCTGCCGCCACCACCCTGACCCTGCCGTCCTCCAGCCCAACGTCCACCACACTTGCAAACACAACGCCGCCATTGCCGCCTGCCGCCGCCAGCTGTGTGCCGTCCGCAGTCCAACTGATGCTCAGGAGGGAGCCGGACTTGAGGTGGCTCTGAACACACGCAGAGAGACCAGCGCTCAGTCTCAAGTGGTATGCTGTGAGCGGCGCCACGGGCCAGCAGGCGACAGTTACATGGCGATGCGTGTTTGCACCTGCGTGCCTGCCTGCCGCTGCTACAAGACATGCACACACCCCTTCAGGGTGCGACTCAGTGACTTGAGCAGTTGCTTCCCCCCCTGTACTTTCCTTACCCCCTACCTGTTCTGTGCCCCTGTACTTTCCTCGCCCTGGACTCCATTCTGCCCCTGCAATCGATCCAACCTATTCTGCGCCCTTCAGACCCTCTTGCCTCCCCACTCGTACCTTGAGCAAGGGTGAAGACATGCTCATGTTCCACCTTGCAGAATGGCTTCATTTCCCCCCTGCAAGTACACCCTGGCATCAACACACCCTTGCTCCTGCTCCCCACCTTTGAGTGCGCCCAGCCCATGGCGTCGCACAGCTGCAGCGCGTCAAAGCTGCCCACGGCAAAGCAGTCGCCGCTGGGGTTCCAGGCTACCGAGGTCACGGGCGTGTCGAAGGGGGCGGACTGGTACAGCAGACGACCGTAGCTGTCCCAAACCTGGGCGCGCACGCGACAACGCATGTGCCGCTCAATCGCTAGCTCAACACCGCATTGTCACCAGTGTGCACACGGAAAGGTCTGATGAAAGAAGAGAGAGAACAAACGTCGGCTGCAAGTTTGAGCTTTTGAACCCT
This sequence comes from Chloromonas sp. AAM2, assembly GCA_004335635.1. NCBI lineage: Eukaryota > Viridiplantae > Chlorophyta > Chlorophyceae > Chlamydomonadales > Chlamydomonadaceae > Chloromonas > Chloromonas sp. AAM2. Next base: position 29,015 of record QAXH01005956.1, read on the forward strand.
TCAAGGTAGACAAGCGCGGCTGACAATCACACTCTTGTCGATACTACTCCATGATATTATCACTATTCAAACTGCCAGGCAACCTTCCTTGCACTCTGCACCTCTCTGCATGCATCCTAAAAGCACATGGACATGCCTGGTGCCTGTGACCCATGCACACGTCTGACATGTGTACCTAATCCTGCCTGATGCAATCACACATGGGCTGCACAGACGTGACGCAAGTCATGACATGTCAACAGAAGGTCATCATGCATACCAATCTGCAATGGTGGTGCATGCCTGTACAGCCCAGCTGCCTCACTGCACCCACCTTGTATTTGCAGTCCTCCCCCCCAGACACAATCATATGGTTGATGGCCGACCAGTCCACCCTCAACACCACCCCCTCATGCGCCCTCCAGGAGTGCTGCTTGGCGCTGCTCTGGATGCTCTTGATCACGATGTTGCTGCCGCTGCTGAAGCACAGCTGGTCCGAGTCCGCAGCCCACATGACGCAGTACACGGGCGCATCGTACTGCGCCAATGTACTGCGCAGCATGCCGGTACGGGACCAGATCTTCACGGAACCGTCCTCGCCAGCTGTGGCAAGGGCAGTGCCTGTACAGGAAGCAAGAGTGACGATTACAGGGCAGTTGAGCTGCTACTTGACTGGTGGTGGTGCTACAAACGAAAAGGTTGCAACTGTTACAACTTTGCCGTCAGTCAAGGCTGCTTGGTTGTTTAAGGCAGCAATTCAAGGTGCGCACATGGCAGCCTGGACTGTTGCCTGCTGCAGCACTATCAGCGTCTTTGCATGACGTGACAAAAGCATATGTGTGTGTACCTAGCCAAGCCCCAAGTAAGGTGCATGACGTCACCACAACAAAACCCACCAGGCATGATACCACAGTACGTGAGAGGAGCTCCCAATCCCAATGATTCACTTGATGGAAGTCCTGACCCAGCCCCCAGCAGCCTCCCCTGCACCATTCTCACGCACCATCGTAGCTCCATCTGAGACCTATGCATGCGCCGGTGTGTGCATCCACGCTCTTCTCCACTCGCCCTGTGCGGCTGATGATCTTGAAGCTGCCTGCACACACGACCAGGGCAGGCAAGGATCATCACTCAGAACTGGCCCAGGGCTGTGCTCATGCTAGACGAGCTCCATACGAGCATTTTGCTGAGGATGAAGGGTGACCAGTAGGTAGCCATTGGTTTTCATTCTGCCGTGCTGAGCAGCCCTCCTGAACTCCTTCCTGCACTGGACCTTTTGGCGTGATGCCTCGTTTCTGTGCCTATCTGCCCACTCAGGTGCGCAGCCCACATAATGTGCTTGCCTGCTTGCTCGGTGATGTTGCATGGGCTTGTGGTATGCCAGCTCACTGCCATTGTATCACATGGCCCGTTCTCTGACTGGCTGTCACTCACCATTAGTGCACCCCACTGCAAACACGTCCGTTCCTCCGGCCTGGTTCTTCTTGCTGCTCAGCGGGTACCAGTGCATGTCAGTGAAGTAAGTGTCAAGCTGACAAACCTGCAGTGACCACAGAAGGCAACATGCCACCATCCATCTGAAACGATGTGTCACTATGCGACAGGCCATGCAGTTCACCCCAAGCACCTTTGAGGCCATCATGCAACCAGGCCTTACATGCAATAAGGGCATGCAAGCAAGATGGGCATGTTTCAACGTCAATGTGCTCGAGCATGGTTGGATGACAGAGCACGTAGGCAACGGGCAGGTTCCAGACTTCAGCAATCAGTGCAGAGCATGTGCGGCTCAGCATTGCTAGAGCTGTCCATGCCTACACACCCTCATGTGAGTCAGCTCTGTGCAGCAGCATGCATGGGGTCCACCACACCAGCAATGAGAACAGTATGCCATTACATGTTTATGCATGGGCTCACCTTGCCCTCAGGTTCGCCTGCTGTGCTCCATTTCTGAATAGTCTGGTCATCGCTGCATGTGAAAAGCTCGTTCCATACGGACCAACCGCAGCCACTGGCGAGATCAGTATGCACAGGAGACGACGACTGCTTGACCTCAAGCCGCATCCTACTTCTCGACGCGCCTTACTACTTATTGTCGTCCAAACATGCAGAACAGTTCAAAAGCAGTGACGGTGTTCAGCGGTACTTTGTTAGCTCTTCTTATTAGCAGCGTAGTTCAGAAGGTTCATGGCAGCTGAGAATGCCGCGCCCCATCATACATTGTTCGCGCATTTGCCTTCGGTCTTGCCACGGAATTCGCGAGTTCTATCACAACGCATTGATTTCAACGCATCGATTGCACCGCGCGTCGTGGTACGTTTTTCGGTTAGGGTTTTTGAACGGCCTTCCAGCCTGAGCCTCTCCGTGGAGCTTCATGATTGAGTATTTCCGTCCTTGCTGGTTCACAGTGCATCTTTTTGTGTGCTTGTGCTTTGCGTCGCCTGCTTGTCAGCTGCTGCAGCTAGTCACATTGACGAACGGTGCACGTAGTGGTTCACAACCACTGGCCAGTCGAAGTAGGCGTGGTTTGTATCCCGGGGCTGCAGGTCAAATGGCTTGACTGCCTGATTCGGATGGTGTCTTGCTTGGTTACTTGATACATTGTAAAGATCAGGCGTCAGGTGGCCATGAAATCCTGTATGGCCCGCCACCTGTTGCAGCTGTCACCTCCACGCAGGTAGCCTAGTTCTGTGGCATGGGATGATTGAGGACTTGGCAAGAGTATGTATATAGTACCCTGATGTACTTTTCATGACGAAGCGGCATGACTCTGCGCTTTCCTGCATGTCTGTGGGCCATGCTGCGTGTGCGTGTGTGTGTACAAAGAGTCTGTGTGTGTGGCACACGAAGACTTTCAATTGACTCATAACTCAATAGGCTCACGTTTTTTGAACAAGTTTGTTTTTTCATGTCAAGGGCACTCCATGGTCTCATTTTGGCATGGCAAGACGCTCTGGAGTTATATATCGTTCCGAGTGGTATCAAGCCCACTTTACATTTTGATGATCGCGTGTAGTGCGTCAGCCTGTGAAAATCACTGATTCCATCAATCACAGAGTGTGACCGACCGTGGTGAAGGCAGATGAACAGATGCCAGCCCGTGTAGCACGCATTGCCACTTACCGACGCATTCGGTAAGCCATCCGACCTTCCTTTTTGCAAGAGCTACGAGACCTTTCTGCGGCTCTTTTCCGAAAATGAACACGATGCAGATGGGCAGCGGACAGGCCTTCAAGAATCGCATGTCCCAGACGCCACGATCGACGATTGCAAGTGCTGCTCCGATAGTCTGCAGCCCAGCATTGCCGCGTGCTTTGGCTGCCGGGAGGGCTGCACCTGTTGCTGTTTCGCAACATTTGCTCCGCAGCACATCGGCCGCCCCACGCAGGATCACCTGCCAAGCCGTGCGCTCAGATACAGCCACTGAGGGAGGCCTAGATACCGCCGCTATTCAGGCCATTGCGGATATCAGCAGGCAGGTTGAGGATGGGCTAAAGGCTGGTGTTGAGGCAAATCTTGCGGCTGGCCGTGAAGCTGTTCCTGCGCCCTCGTCAGAGCTGCGGACTCGCCTGCTGAACTCTATCAGCGTTGTCTCCAAGGGCCTGCTTGAGCGCGAGGTGGAGGTGGGTTACGTTTCGCAATCTTTGACAAAACCCTGCACATCTGCCGACACTCTGGCACCCTAATTCCGACACGGCCTAGGTGCATGCATGCATGAACCTTCTGCATGTAACTGTCATGCAGGTGCGCCTGATGATGTTGGCTGCCTTGTGCGGCGAGCACCTACTGCTTCTGGGCCCACCAGGTGTGAACACAAGCCTTGCTTGCCCCAGCAAGGTTTGAATACATTCAATTACTCATCACACCCTGGCACATGCGTTTGCGCCTTGTGTTCAGGCACTGCTAAGTCAGAGCTGTCTCGCCGCCTGAATAAGGTTGTGGGTGGATCATACTTTGAGCGCCTGCTCACACGCTTCAGTGTACCTGAGGAGCTGTTCGGCCCACTCTCCATGCGTGGCCTGGAGAATGACGAATACGTGCGACAAATTGATGGCTACCTGCCCACAGCAGAGGTGCGCATGGCAGTACAAAGAACCACCAAGCTTGAAAGCGTGCGATCTGAGCGTACATGTCGCCTCAGGTGCAACGCTATTTGGCACAGGCTTGCAAACCATAGCGACTGTGACACATATAGCCACTGACCAAACACGTGCACAACACATGCTAGCTGCCATTGCTGTTGCACATCTCATTGGGCGTTTGTCAAGAGGGCTGCACTGCCTGGAGAAGCCAGACATCATAACTTACAGATGCAAGGAGGCCTGAAGGAAGCGTTCTGCACTGTGGTGAGCCCTTTTTGCATTGGCTCTAAACCAGGCATTAGCCTGCATCTCTTCTGGTCACAGGTTGCCTTCATTGACGAGATCTTCAAGGCCAACAGCGCTATCCTGAACGCCCTGCTCACACTGCTGAACGAGCGCCTGTTTGACAACGGCAACCAGCGCTTGGACGCACCGCTGCTGACCCTGGCAAGTCCAGCTTGCTTTTGCTGCCCAGTTTGCTTCAAATCGATGCTTTGCTAGCCATCATGTCTGCTCCTGCACCACTTGTCAAGTCAGGGCCAGTGCTGGCGACGCTTGACCTGTGAGCCTGCTCAGAGCCAACATGTACATCATCCATGTTTGAACCACATGCAGAAAACAATAAACCACGTGTTTCGTTTGGCCTGTGAAACGCACAACTTGCTTGGCCAAGCCTGACGTTTTACTGCAACCTGTCTGTGGGCGCTGTGTGTGTGTGTTTTAGGTGGGCGCCTCCAACGAGCTGCCAGAGAGCGAGGAGCTGGACGCGCTGTACGATCGCTTCCTGGTTCGCCGCACCGTATCCCGTGTGTCCAACGGCAACCTGCACATCCTGGCACGCCTGGCAGCGGGCCGCGACGCACAAGGGGCTGCGGGGGCCAGCACACCTGCGGCTGCAGAGGCTGGGGAGGGTCTCAAGCTGGATGACTTCCGTCAAACGGCGGCGGCTGCCTACGAGGCTGTTGACGTGCCTGACTCGGTGATCGACTTGCTGGTGGAGTTGCGCAACTGGCTGCAGGTGGGGCCAAAGGGTGGGCTGGGCTGGGAATGCTCAGGGCATGTCATACAGGCTACCAGAAGACGTCCAAGAGGATGTCTCAAGGAGCATGAATGGAGGAACAGTTCACAAGTGTGGCATGCTTGTCCTGCACCCCGTGCTTACTCGTGGCCATCTATGGTAATCTCACAATTCAATCCGATGGCAGTGTATGGAGTACTGAAGCTTGTCTGCCGCATCTTGCCGCTGCCTGTGCTCAGGACAAGTGCGAGCCGCCAGTGACTGTCAGCGACCGCCGCTTCATGAAGTCGATCCAGATGCTCCAGGTGGTGGCGCATGGGGACGGGCGGGAAGAGGTCAACGAGTACGACTGCCTGCTGCTGGAGCACGTGTTCGGCAACAGGCCAGATGACGCCCAGAAGGTAACGCGTCACACCAAACAGAACATCGCAAGTTTTGCATCCATATGCAGCTTGCTTGCAGCTTGGTCTTGCAAAGCAAACCTTGCCGCTGGGTGCACACTCACTAGTATCCTCAACGTCGTCTTCAGCCTAGTCAGTCAATGTTTGTTGCTTTTTCAAATGGACGCAGGTGCGCAGCCGCATCTTGGAATTGATTGCCAGCGATCCCGGTGCGCAGCAGGCGGAGCTGGTCATGCTTGGATTGTTTGGCCGTGCTGTGCGGCTGATCACCGCTGCGGGCGGCAGCTCCAGCGGGTCCCCCGAGCTGCATGAGGCGGCGCAGGAGGCGGAAGCACTGGTGTCGCTGCTACAGGCGCGTTTATTGTCTTGTTACATCCGTGTCGATGCGTGCAATGTGCTTAAGGATAAGTTCTGCAACTCAGGGACAAATGAAAAGTTTATTAGCCATTTAATGACACAAGCCAGCTTCAAGTCTGCAGGCGTATTCCTTATTCTGCTATGACACTCTTCTCCTCACGCTGCTGCAGGCGCGGCATGCACAGCTAAGCATCAGCCTGGACAACCCGGATGGCGGCTTCCCAGAGCTGCGCACGTCGGTGTGGCAGGCGCCGGCCACGGCACAGGGAGCGGTGCAGACCCTTGTGCCACAGATGACAGAGAACCGCAAGAAGGTGGGTGCGTGTTCAAGATGGAGGAAAGGCTGATCTGCAGAAGAGGGACGAACGCTGTGTGATGCACAGGAGGCCTGTATGCGGCAATTGGTTTGATGCAAAATTTGTTCCCCTGGCCAGACTTTGCTCCTGCACTGCATGAGCGGACGTCACAGTAGTCAGGCCAGGCCGTGCTGGTATCACACAAACTGAGCAGATGGAGTTTCACAAACGGCCAAAAGCAGACAAGTGACAGATGACACCATGTCAAGCACACAAGCAAAGACTGCGTGCTTGGCCAACGTTGTATCTTTGGAAGCTGCATCATACACTTGCGCGTCATTTGCTCTGGGAGCGCTTTTCAATGCTGTGATACCAAAGACCTCCTGCCTTCCTGACATGCCTGTGCATCACAATGAGGGAATATGACAATCTGCGCCCACACATGTGGGTGACATGAGAGGTACGTAGCAGGTCTGGATACTGTTTTGCATCGTGTTTGAGGCACCTGCTCTGAAGCTGGGCTATGGTGTTGTTGTTCCTCACAGGTAGAGGAACTGTGGAAGGAGGCGCTGACGCTGTCCTGCTGCGTGTCAAAGGCCACCCGCGGAACAGTGGCCGTGGGCATGCTGGAGAAGCTGCTGCCCAAGCGGGCAAAGCAGTATGCAAAGGGTATCTCAGCACAGGCTAGCGCGGTGCCAGCAGGTGCAAAGTGAGCACCGGGCAAGACTCATGCCAACACCCCTATTCAAATGCCGTGATGAACTTGAATTATTGGTCAGCGAGAGGATGCCAGTATGAAATCGTATCCAGCACTGTCCGGTGTGCGGAGGTGTCATGATTCAAGGTTCACCAATGACAGTGCCTTGTTGTTCTAACTGCCTTTGAATGCCAGCCAATATGTTTGAGGGTGCTCCTGGACGCTCTACCACTGAATCATGCTGGAGGAGGAAAGGGTGTTCATATTGCAGTTCTATATAATGATGATTGCTCCCAGGTGCAACGGCTGGCCAGCGTCGATGGTTCGGGCCCCAGTATATTGTATACTGTTTGGAAAGCGTCACGGTGCATGGACGTGCCACACTCTGTGCATCACCGCCTAGTGTGCTGCCCTGTCTGCCCGGCACGAATGCTACATGCATAGCTTTTCTTATAACGTTTTGTTTACAGTAAGCACTGCCGGTCGGGTGTTTAATGCTGCAGTTCCTCAACTGCATGTTGTGTACATGCTGCTGTTAGTACAACTCCCAACAACGCGACCATTTGTTTGCTTTCCCGGAATCAGCTCAACACGAGCGTTGTTTGTTTTCGAGGACTTCTTTGCAAGAGCTTGCAATATCTTTCCTTTTTCATGTATGGTGTTCATGCAGTGTGGTTGGCAACGTTTAAATCTCATGCCAATGATCCAGGTTTCTGTTAGTGTTGACCGATTTTAGAACTGTATGCTGTTCGTGTCAAGTAATGTAAGAGGCTCAAGAGCCTGATTTTCATGTTTGAACTCGCTCTGCTCATCTGCATGAACTGCCATGGTGCGGGAACGTGGTGATGGTGCATCCCCTGCATGCGTCCAGTCAAGATAAGACGGTGAGTAACCAAGAGCTTTTACGTGCGTGTGCATCAGGAAGCCTAACTTTCCGGCCAGCCTGGGTTGCATCAGATGCTTAGCGACTCTGTCTTCATCCTACCTTTGGGTGAGATTACAAGGAAAGACAGAGTCTGCACCTCGTGTCGCACTCGTGAAAGGGATTTCCTGGTAGTGGTCGATGTTCCGCACGAATGACATGGGCAAGAGACAAGTTGCATGGAATGGGTCGTGCACACTCAAATGATGACGTGGGTATCAAGGGTATCATTTGAGGGGAGGGGTTCCAGCCCGTCCAACCTACAAGTGAAGGGGATTGCTGACAGCCCGTCACATGGGTTAGCGAGAGCAAACGCTTGCAACAGTCGTGTGCATCTGTTACCTCAAAAATATTGGAGGTCAACAACCTCCGTGAACTGTCTACTGAACCAGTACCTCTTGAAAGACATGGGCCGCAAACTGTTGTCATCTTGGTGGATGGGGGTCAACAACCTATGCAAACTCAAAGCCTTCAGAAGCAGTACGCGACGAAAGAGTCCCAGTGTCACTAACCATGAGATTCAAGCCACACAAAAACCTTGAACGCCGATGTCACAGGCTTTGCAGTGTCGTTCTGCATTCAAATGTCCATCAGCGTGGTCGGCCAGTCTCAGCTCAATCACGGCTCTTGGGTCGCCTGGAGCGCATCAGACAGCAGCAATGCCTCGTCAGGCGTGAGGCCAACTGCAGGCGGAGCGGGCTGATTGACACCGGCACCAGATGCGGCCCCTGCGACAACACCCCCTTGCTTGGGCTGCAGCATGCTTGACCCCGAGCCGATCCTGCTGCCTGGCTTGCTCGGGGCCGCTGGCGGCTTTGCAGATGGCGGTCGACTGTTCTCACGAGCGCTGGCAGTTCCTGATCCAGGCTTGCTACCAACACCGCTCTTGGGAGGAGTCACTGACTTTGCCTTTGCTCCAATTCCAATCGTATCCAACCCTGGTGCAGCGGCCTCGGCCAAGCATGCTTGGGCCTCTGCTAACAACTGCTGTGTAACCGCCTCTGCGCTAGCGTACGCCTCCGACAGCTGCTTCAGTGTGCGCAAGTCTTCACTGCTCACATGTGATGCACGTGTCGCTCCGCTGTTCCCACTGGCCGCTGGGGCCCCGTCTTCCGCACCACCTTGCAATCGCATCCCGGCCATTTTGCTCATTGGCACAGCACGTGTTGCAGATGTGGGCCTGCGACCTGGGGCATATGGCTCCCCTGGATGCACTGATCGCTCTGCTACTGAAGGCGAAGGATCTGTGGACTTGGAGGGTCGTGTATCAAAGACACTTTTGCGCATGCCCGCACCGTGCCCTACAGCCAAAGCTGCAGTTGCACTAGAAGCGGCCTGCACGGGTCTCGCTGGACCTCCGGGCGATGCGAGGTATGCCGTGGTGTGTTTGACACATGTGGAGCTCGGGCTAGCAACACCACCTGGCAACGGTCCACTTGCAGATGCCAAAGGCAACGGGCCACTTTGTTGAGCCTGCCGTTGTGAGGCACCCCGTGGCTGCCCCTGCTTCTGTTGATGTGTCATCTGGGGTAAACCACGGGTGTTAGGCACCATGGTTGCACTCCCACTCCGGCCACCCGTGGACTTCGGTGAGCACGCTGCAGCGGCTGCAGCTAACGCTGCTTTAGGTATCAACGCGGAAGGGATCTGTGTCCCTGGTTCGTAAAGCAGATCTGGGTTGGAGGGGGGTGGAGGAGGCGGTCCCTTGTTAATCATCAGTTTGAGGGCACCGCTGGTGGTAGAGACAGGCGGTTTGGCTCGTGCTGCTGCCGCTGCCGCTGCTGCCTTATCTGCTGCCGCGGTTCCGTTTACCACTTGGCACAGGACTGCGGAGTCGGCCAGGGCTGAGCGGGGCCGTGCAATGGTGCGGGATAGGTCCTTCAGGGCCGCAGCAGTGATGCTACCAGCAGCCTCTCGGCACACAGGGGCGGTCTTCAGAAGAAATGTGGGCTGCGGACAGAAGGCAGACATCCATGCACAACCAGGTGAGTGTTGTTGAAGGGCGGCTCTTGGGCATGGCTTTCACAAGTACTAGCTGTGACCAGTCTACCAGCAAGCACTGGACATCCTCCCTTCTTACATGCACATTTGTGGATTGGAGGACGCCTTGAACTAGGCTGTACCTGACTGTGTGCCACCTTGCTTACCTGCGCCCGCATACGCAAGTAGTACTCCCTGGTGATGTTGGGGTTAGCTCTGCGAATGGCCGGCGGTATGTTGTCCAGCGCCTGGAGCCTGTCGCTTTCCTCCTGGAGCTCTGAGACCTCTTTGAACCATTCGCTGATCAGCAGCTTGTAACTGACGTCACACCGGTCACTCCCAGGGTGCGTTTTCCCCGTCACGACGCACATGAAGGGGGTTGGATCATCAGGTATACGGGTGTCCTCTTGATGGTCCAACACGTCCTAGAATGGGAAGACACACGGGTAAGCAATGATGTCGTCATGCAGGCCAAAGACCGCAAGTGAGCAAATCAGGTTGCCAGCCCGACCTGCCCACTGCCCACTGTCATGCATCAACTCCAAGCATCACCAGCGCGGCATGACATGCAAATAGTAGGGCGAATGTGACACGGCATGGCGAAAACGGCTTGAGCACCAGCTTCGTCACAGGCTTTGCCACATGACTGACCTTCCGCTTGTACTTGATGGGGTTCGGTGTGCGATCAACTGAAGCAGCGCTGCGGTCCAGGCGCAGAGAGTTGCAAAGCGTCAACCAAATCCTGCAGGCAATACATGACTTGCTTGATATAGATTGTTATGGCGTTGGTGCCAGGCGGAAGACGCCTTACTTCATATGTTTGTTGTAGTCGTGTGTAATACATGGAACGACACATCACGTGTCGCCTTGCAATAAATGCTGAATCACGTATACCCATCAACGCCCTCCTGGTCTCCCGTCCCATGCTCCATCCGCTGCTGTTCCGCACCTGTTGTGTGTATCGACTTTGAATAAAAGCTGCATTCGCGCCACAGAGATTCTCCCTGCGCTGGTCTCCGCCAAGTGCCTGACTATCGACTCGCACGCGGTAGTGAGTCGCTGCACCAACACGCTGCCCGCCGGAAGCGGCTGGTGCGTGGACAGCCAGAAGGTGTTTGAATCAAACGAGGCCATGCGATCTGTCAGCGGCTGACGGTCGTCGTTTAGCATGAAGTTGCTGCATCGCCGCTCGCATACGCATGCCGTAGGGCTCCAGATAGCCCTGAAAAGAGCCAGAACAGTGCAGGTCTGTCGCAGCGTAGTGGTTTTGCAAGGCCAGATAAACTGAGTCTGTCCAAAGTCAGAACGCCCAAATCACGCAAATTTCTGCTTGTTCAAGGCCAGAACGTCCGACCCGCAGGAGCCACTGTGTACAAGCCCTGGTATCTACGTTGTGTGCAATGTTGGCCCTGAACGGTACTGCAGGCCAGGCCAACGCCTTTTGCCACAGCTCAAGCTGTCAGTACCCAGGTGTGTGTGTGTGTGTGTGTGTGTGTGTGTGTGTGCGCGTGTGCTGTGGCAACCCAAAGCTGTCAGTGACTGAGATGCCTCACCTAATCACGTGGTCATATGCCTCTCGTGGCATAACAAACTTCTGCAGCACGCCGTCGTAGATAGACTCTGTGATGGCAGTGTACTGCCCAGGTGCCACCAACCGCTGCAATCGCTCACAAGATAAGTAGTCAAAGCCTGCAGCACATGACATGCACGTGCAATGGTTGCCGTGGCATGATCTGAAATCCGCACGATCGAGCTGCCTGTCCGGTCACGTGTACATGGGAGAATGTGACGAGTTTGAGGCATGATATCGCAGGGTGCTGGCCACTGTTGGAGTGCTGAACCAGAAACCATGCTCCCAAACAATATCCCAACCAATGCCACAACCGCCCACCACCAGCCGTCACTCACATGCTGGCTCCTTGGTGTCTTCCTCTGGCTCTAGCTCGTAAACTTCCCCTGCCTGGGGCCCGGTGCGCGTGCGCCTCTGCACAACAAACCAGCCGTTGACTGTCTGCATGCTATTCTGGCAGAAGGGCCACATGCCTGGAGTGATGACAGTGGTAGCCTGGAGAAGGTCTGGGTGGGTGAGGCCCAAAAAAGGCGGAGATTGCCAGACAATGCAGCGAGCGACGCAGAGCGTGACCGGCCTCTGAAGGCCACGGCTCGTCCCCAGACATTTGCATGGTTCTTGGGTCCCCATGTCCATGCATCGCACCTTCTTCGGCGCAGCTGACATGAAGGTCATGGTCCCACTGAACCACGCACATGCGTCCACCTCCGGATGCTGCATGGGGGCAGGGCGGGCCATGGGCTGGCATGTTGGGCATGGCATGAGTATGATGCCGGGTAGCCAGGAGCATGGCATGCCATGGCACTGAATTGTTTTTTCGAAGGCAGGCAGGCGTACTATACAACAGGCTGTCAAACGAAACGAACGGGCTCCAAGCGAGCAATCCAGTGCGCTCGCTTCATTTACTGAACTGGGTTTTTGCACACAGCCCAGCTTTGCCCCCTATCACCAAACTTCCTCAGTTAACAGCCATCCCAGGGATTGGACAATTTGACGAGTTCATGTGGCGAAGTAGCGTGGTCATGGTTAGTCAGTGGCGTGATATGCGTATTGTGTGATACAGACAGGCGTACTTCCCGCTTCGCCACATGAACAACCCATCAAATTGTCCCAGAACTGGCAAACATCATTTTTTTTGCCACACTTCCTTAGTGCATCGGTGCAACATGCTGCCAGGCTGACCAAAGCCGACAAAGTCTGTCAAGCTCGGCTGCTGCCATGACCTCAAACCCCGTATCGCCCTTTGGACTGGGCATGTGTCGGTCACCGTGCACTGATCATGCAAGCAGGCTGAGTGCACAAGCCGTACGCGCTTACACTCGCTGCCGCTCAACCTGCTGACATGCCGCAAGTGCATGCGTGTCCATCTCACATCACGAAGGCCGTCACAGGGCACGGATAGGGGCGTGCACCGCCCTGGCAACCTGAAGCAAGGAAGTAAAACGAGGGCGAACATGCCTGCATGCCTGCATGCTCGCTCACCTTGTGAACCAATGCATCACAGATAGCAGGGCCTGTGATGTTGGTCCGTTTTTTGCGGTATATCTGCGCCAAGCAAAGCGCAGGCAGGTGTAGTACATGAGGTCACGTGCAAGGTATGGTGGCGCAGGCTATGAGCACTGGCATGCAATGGACGGCATGTTGCCTCCATGAGATCAACCAACCAACCAACCAACCCCCATTATGCGCTGCTCCCACAAGCCAAGTGAACTTCAAACTGTTACATGCTTCAAGCCACAGAACTGGTGTGATAGCTGATGACTGACGACAAAACTTGCAGTGCCGACCATTATGCTGCCATTCACGTGCTATCATTTGCATGCTACTTGCCACATAGCTGTTCCTTATGCCAGCACCCCATACCTTGGTATCCTTGGCACCCCATACCTTGGTATCCTTGGCACCCCATACCTTGGTATCCTTGGCACCCCATACCTTGGTATCCTTGGCACCCCATACCTTGGTATCCTTGGCACCCCATACCTTGGTATCCTTGGCAGACATGAAGTACCAGGCAATAGGGGCCGAGTCCTGATACACGACCTGCGTGAAGTAAGTAATGAAGTATATGTTGTAGAGCACCTTAGTGTGGTGTAGACGCGCACCTTGTTGAACCTCACCTAGACTGGCAGAAACAGGACAGACGGAGCATGATGTCATCACTTCACGTGCAGAGGTGCGCCTGATCCTACTGGATGTAAGAACAAATGAAGTCTGCGTTTTGTGCATTCTCATTCGTCCTGAGCCCAGCTGCTCTTTTATTGCTATTCTCTTCGTACTGTGGCCTTGCGTGCTGGGACGAGTTGCTTACTGCTGGCTCTGGGTTTACGCATGCACACTAACCGTATGTGGGATGGATACGTTGGGGCAGGCCTCCCCTTTGTGCGTTTTCTTCCATAAGTGATAGTATAGGCCCCATGCGAGGCCCTCTGTGTCATTAAGCACTTCTATGAGATTCTGCGTGCGTACGAGGCAAACAAGTTCTGTCAGGGGCCTGTCATCAGCGGGCTGGTGACAGTTTGGTTAGCGGGGCTGCTAAAGCAACGTGATCACGCTTCACGGGAAGATGACTCCGCAATGGCTGAGAAAAGGCTCACCGGTGGATCGCTCATCGCTTGTCACAATAGCCAGGGAGACGTCACAACCGTCTGGAATGGACGCTCCTCACACAGCGTGCGTACTCACAAGCCACAATGAACTGCCAAAAACTACAGCCACTGATATTATCTTCAGCAATGGGATTGGCTCCAGCCAGAGCGCGGGTGGCTTTTGCACCGGGTACGGTGGCAACTTGATGACGCCGTACCCGGACAAATGAATGACGAGCCTGAGCCTCTTCGCTACTGAAGTAGCCTATCAGCAGAATGTCGCTGGCATACAGAATGCCTACCTAGGTACTGCAATTGTCGTGAGGGTTTTGGCCGATACTTTCAGGTACTTGCCTGCACGTGTCCTTTTCCCCCAGATTTGTTGAGCCTATTGCACTGTCACTGTTATCATTGCCACTGGATGCGCTTCTTTATGGCGATCTCTCAGCAATGGATGGGTGAAAGACCGTGACCCTAAACACCGGGCTTTTACAGATGCAGCCCGGCCGCCGGGTGTCTTTGCTAGCCGAACTGCTAGGCGCATCATGCAAAACAGATGGGGGCAGGAGACTACACGGCGCCCAAGGCATAACCACCGTGAAGGATGCCTGTTTGCCGTCCAGCGTAGTCAAAGATGGGACCATTACCAGTGCAGCCCTAAAGAGCCACAGGCACACACTACAGTCCCTTTATCAGGCCTCTGCTACGGGTGCAACCGTGCACAACCATCACCTACACGTACACCTATCGGTGAGAATGCACACATGGGGTGGGGGTGGGTGAGTCCAAGGGTCACTCTTCAAGCAATTGATTGTCTCTGACAACCCTGTCTTAGGACTTCAAGAAAGTATTTCCACATCTCCCCTCATCCTACCCTCATCCTACCCTCGTCGGCAGATCCGAGAATGCAGGAGGCGTCCACTGCATGCTATTACAAACAGACAGGCAGAGTTTGCCACGTAGATATTATTTATCTGGTAGCCCAACTGTCCGCGATTCTATGCTTGAAAGCACAAGGACAGCTTGTGCTGCCTCGGAGTGGTCATCTTCACCTGCCAAGCAACAGACTGTCGTCACACCTCTGCATGAGGTCCGTTTCGAAAACACACGTTGGTGTTGACAGGCCACATCAAGTTGGGACTTCAACCTGCAGGCACATGGCGCAAACTCGGGCGCTGGCCCGTCACTCCTGCCCTTTCTGGCTGGCTCTGCATTCGGCGCCCTAGGATTAGCTTTCTGGTGAGCAGCCCACCGCATGACACTTGGCTTTACCCATGAACCCAGCCCACGCACTGCAGCCTTATCCGTTCTCGTGAACAAACACATACACCGCACTGAACAAGGGTTTGGTTTCCTAGCTTCTGTGTCTGGTTGTATCGGTTTGGCACGACTGTCTCTTTTTCGGTTTGTATCTGGCAGCAAGAGGCATGCCAGCCTTTCAGCCAGTTTCAGCCTTTGGCAGCCCTAACGCCAAGTCGAACTCCAGCAGCCTTGTGCAGTCGACACTCCTTATGCGCAGGAGCATATCTCTGACTCACTCTCTCATTGTCATGACCCCGCAGGCAGCAGAATGTTCAAGCCGACAGCCGCGGCCTGCCACCCACACCACCAGCACACCACGTGCGCCACATGCACCAAGCACATGCTTTAACCGGCGGTTTCAAGCCGGAGTTGTTCCCCAGCAGCAGCACCAGCTGCTCAGAGCCTTCCACTTCCTATACCTCCAGCAACCAGCAGGCCACCTTCCGACCAGCTTGTCAATTCCCCACCCAGCAGCAACAAGCTTGGCAGCATCTAGTAGGCAATGCAGTTTCTGTTTCTGACAGCTGGTGGCAGTTGATTAGTTGGCCCTGGGGCCGGTTATGGGATTCTGGCGGGACGACAGGCAGCGGCGGTCTCAGCTCATCACCAGGCCCGGCTCAAGCCTGGGGCAAACACATCTCCGCCCAAGACTTGCAGCCAGGCATTCAGGGCGTCACACCCGAATCACACGTCACAGGATTCGGCTCCAAGAACACGCTTCCTGTGTGTGACGTCACGGAGCGGCCGCCCCTGGTGCAGCAGCCTGTGGGCCATGCTGTAGCGGGGACGGCGGGGGAGCCGGAGGGCGCCACTGGTAAGTGCCCATTTGCATCTGTATCGCCCCCCAGGAGGAACAGAGGATTTTTCTCCAGGAGGAACAGAGGATTAATCGTACACATCGTCATATTCACCTTGCAAATTCCGACTGCTGGTGCAAAGTTCAAACCACCGCCATTGCCTGGATTTGAACCCAGGTTTAACACCTGCTGGGGCGTCTGCTCCGTTGACGCGGGACTCCATCACTTGTGCGAGTGCGGCCGCTGCCCCGGCAGTGGTGCACATCGTGGTGTCACCGGAGGGCGCCCAGCCGGCCATGGTCTCACACGCCGCAAGATACAGGTGTGCTGCTTATGGTTCCAATGAGATACGGTTGTATTGAGTCTCAGGGGGGCAACAATCCAGAGGAGCAATCCAGGAATACAGCCCAGGGGTACAAAGGGCCACAAAGCGATACAGGTGTGCTGATGGGGGATTTTGTAAGGCATGAATAGGCAAGGAGCCAGGGAGAATTTCAATTACATTTGCCCTTGAAACCGAAACGCACCGGGCTGTGTTTGCATGCAACGTCTCTGGCATGTTTGCCACAATGACAGTTCATGTGAGAATGCAAGGCGATCAACTCAACACAGAGCCCGTCACAGGCAACTATCACAGGCAACTATTCGATCCTGCAATGGATCTCCTATTGGGGTGTGCATGCAGCAATGTTTTATGTTTTCCCTAGGTTACAACCGACCGTCTCTCTCTCTCTCTCTCTCTCTCTCTCTCTCTCTCTTGCTTTTCTGACTGCCTTGTCACCTGCCTGCCTATTTCCAACCAAACCTATGAGTAATCTCTCTTTGTTAGCCAAACACTTGTATCACTCCTTGTCCCCCTCAACACCATCCACTCGTGCTCATTCTCCTGTCAACCTCCGTCATTTCCTATCCTTTCCTGTCCACACACAGGTCATCTTCAGGCTCAGGCTTCATCTACCACCCTGCCGGATACATCCTCACCAACGCACACGTAGTGGCAGCAGCAGCAGCGGCAGCGGCAGCAGCGCCTAGCAGCAGCGATCCGCCTGCGCACCCTTTGGGGGGTGCCTCAGGGGATGGCCCGCTGCAGCTGAGCATCACCATGCACGATGGGAGGGTGATCAAGGGCAGGGTGGTGGCCATTGATCGCGTGTCAGATGTGGCGGTGAGTGAATCTGTACAATTAATGAGCAAAGCTGCACAGTCAGTGAGCAAAGCTGCACAGTCAATGAGCAAAGCTGCACAGTCAATGAGCAAAGCTGCACAGTCAATGAGCAAAGCTGCACAGTCAAT
>QAXH01005956.1:46366-74335 GCA_004335635.1 Chloromonas sp. AAM2
GCACAGTCAATGAGCAAAGCTGCACAGTCAATGAGCAAAGCTGCACAGTCAATGAGCAAAGCTGCACAGTCAATGAGCAAAGCTGCACAATCAATGAGCAAAGCTGCACGTGCTGCTACGAAACGCCCTTGCCACCACCCTATCAAATAGTGTCAGGTCTTGTTGGTGTTGTCGCACGCATGGGTACGCCTGTAGTGCGCAAGTGTAGTGCTGTGCCCCGCTGCGTCTAGTGACGGCGAGGGGTGCTTGGCCTGCCTTTGGAGGCTCTGGGAACTGGCTTCACATCAGCACGTGTCTGGCATGTTGTTGGAGCAATTCAGCATGCATCTGTTCACAGGTTGTGTATGTTTAGTATTGTAGACCTTGCTACAGGTGGCACGGGACCCCTCTTGTTTGTGGGGACAGCGTGAAAAAGCACATGTGAGTACGTGTGCCACGGCTGTGCTTGCGAACTCAGGTTGTGAAGGCGGACCTGCCGCCCGGTGAGCAGCTGCCGTGTGTGCATGTGGGGCGGTCGGGGCGGCTGCGGGCGGGCGAGTGGGTGGTGGCGCTGGGAACACCGCTCATGCTCAAGCAGTCGGTGAGTGAGGGCAGGATGGGACTGGGTTGGCAAGGGTGGAGGGCTTGGGGGCAGACCAGGTCGCATGGGTGTCAACCAGCAGAGCAGAGCAGGGGGAACTCACTGGTCGCATATCAAACCTGGTGTGGAACGATGCCAATGTTGACATGAAGCTCTGCAGCTACAACTAGTTGGTTGGTTTTGTACCATCAGCCAACACCGCTATATCCGTGTGTGTTGGAAGACGATGAATCTCACAACAACTAAGGTCTTATCGATAGTCACGAGCTCCTCCTTGCCTTAGAAGTGCTCATGCTGCCAAATGGAATAAGGACTGCGCTGCCAACCGCTGACTTGCTCCTGCCCACCTGCACTGCCAACTGCTGACTGGCTCCTGCCCACCTGCCGTGCAGGTTACCGCTGGCATAGTGAGCTGTGTGGAGCGGCGGGGCAGCGAGATGGGGATGGAGGGGGCACGCACCGCCTACATACAGACGGACGCCGCGGTCAACCAGGTAGGGATCTGTTACCTTGTGCTTTACCTGTTCCTTTTACTTTATCGCAGTCAACCAGTCAGGATTGCTTCCTGATGCGTCGCGGCCTATCAAACTGTTGGTGCTT
This sequence comes from Chloromonas sp. AAM2, assembly GCA_004335635.1. NCBI lineage: Eukaryota > Viridiplantae > Chlorophyta > Chlorophyceae > Chlamydomonadales > Chlamydomonadaceae > Chloromonas > Chloromonas sp. AAM2. The sequence goes on from QAXH01005956.1 coordinate 47,547, forward strand.
TTCCCCATCCCGATCCTCGCGTGCAGTGCCGAGGGAACATGCTGCCAATCAGGGAAAAGAGCCAACCTGAGTGCAAGCTAGTCAGGCTGCAATTGGTCGCCCCCGGTCCCAGAGCTCTTTGTGTCTGCACCCTCATCCTGTGTAGTTCACAACGTGTGTCGTGAGAGAGTGACCGGCAGTGCTGCAACACGCAAACACCACTGTGCCACGTGTGTGGTTGCCACCTGTCACATGGGCAGGGCAACTCCGGCGGCCCCTTGGTCAACCTGGACGGTCAGGTGGTGGGCATGAGTGTGTTCAAGGCCGTGGCGGCGGACGGGGTATCGTTTGCGGTGCCCATGGATACGGTGCGTTGCCCTCGAGTGGGCTGGTCGAAAGGGTCGAGTGGGCTGGGCACTGGCTGGGCAAAGTGCGCTGTAGGAAAAGAGGCTCAAGTCGTGAAGTAAGCAGGAAAGGGCATTGGCGCCCTGAGCTGGGGCGGGCCAAAGGGAAGAGCATGTCAAAGGGACTATGCAGCACAGGCCGCTCCGCCAGTACAATTTTACAACCAGGCGTCCAAGGGGCCGCTCAACAGGCAAAAGCAGGTGCTATCACATCTCTCAGTACCTGCGTTACCTGCGTTACCTGCGTTATGGCATGAAAGGCATGTCAGTACTGATGGCCTACGGGATTCGTTTTTGGTGGTTTTTGTCAGGATTCTGTTTTCGTGACTGTTATCAGGGTTGCGGTATTGGTCCCAGGCAAAGCATATTTTGTGAGGACTGTTCTTGGCAGGGCAAGGACCCGACATGGTATAGTTAGGCAAGGAATGCATTTTGGGCTGCCTTAGTAAGTCTTCAGCTCAAACTGCTGTGGGATAACTCTCTGAGCCAAATTGGACTGGCCGTGAGCACTGGTTTGGATGCACTTTGCCGGTGGCCCTCGCTGCACCAGACCGACTAAACTGTTTGCGTTTGTCTGTGTGCTTGCCACAGGTGTGTGAGGTTGTGCGGCAGTTTCACGATCACGGAAGAGTGATCCGACCGTACGTGGGTGTGACCATGGTGGAAGTTACAAACGGTGAGTGGCAGAGACCAGGGCACGTGAATGGTGTGGCTCTGCCACGCGCATGATTCATGCATTCTCACTCAACTTGATCTCATCTCACTTGACTTCAACACTGTCAGCACACAAGACGGTGTCTCTGATTTGCCATGGTTGCCAGCAGGGCTCTGATCAAGAGGTGTAACATTCGGTGACTGGACGGGCATGTGAAGCCGCTGCACCTGTGGTCAGCGCACCGGATTAACGGTTGGTCCCGCTTGCGCTGGCGTGCCGCGGCATCACCCTGCTCGCCTGCTGACGTGTGTGTGCAGGGGCGCTGAAGCAGTTGCAGCAGCAGGTGCCTCAACTGGCGTCAGCCAAGGCTGCAGTGGTAATACAGGTGTGACGGACATAAAGAGGCAATGACTAGTTGCAGGTGGATTGACTTTGACTCATTGCAAGCCAAGGAACTTGTGTTCCAGGCCAAATGGTTCTCATCTATACTATCCAGTGCCATGGCCTATGGCAAATCAAGTACACTAACTATGGCAAATCAATCACACACTCTCTCTCTCTCTCTCTCTCTCTCTCTGTGTGTCTGTCTCTCTCACGCTCTCTTGTGCTCTCGCGCCCTCTCTCTCTCTCTGTCTCTCTCACTCACACACACACACACACACACACACACACACAGAAACACCTGGACTGCACAAGCCATGTCCACCCATGGCAAACAGTACATGACCAGGGATATGCATGTGTGTGCATGTGTGTGTTGCCCCAGGCCGTGAAGGACGGGTCTCCCGCTCAGGAGGCAGGGCTGGAGCCGGAGGACATCCTCATCACATTAGACGGTAAGTGTGACAGCAGTGTTGAGGGTGTGAGGGTGTGAGCGAGGGTGTTGCTGTGGGCGCCATGCGTTCATTCGGCGTGCTGTGACTGGGGCAGAGGCAGTCTCATGACCACAAGGCCTGCAGCTGCAGGCTGGCGTAGACCTGCATGGTGCTGATGGCAGAGTCTGACGTTGCTGGGTTGGCTTTGGCAGGAGTTTGTGGGAAGGCAACGCGGAGTAGCAGGTGCAAGACGGGGGAGTGGGTGTTGTCGTACGAAACGCCCCCCATGTCAACACCCCCATGCCTGCTCAGATGCCCTCCTAATGCAGCACTGCTCACATGGTTGCATGTGCTGGTCCCGCAGGCCGTCCGGGTCTGGGTATGAGTGAGATGGTCGAGGCGTTTGGTCGCAGCGTGGGCCGGCCCATGGCCGCGTGTGTGATCCGGCAGGCGCCCGGCAGCGGCCCGCCCACTCTGCTCACTAGGCAGCTCACGCCTAGGGAGGCAATGCACTGATACGTCTCGTTGGCGCATGTCAGCTCCTGTCCTGCGCGCGACCTCAGGACACTCTTTGCTTTCAGGAGCGATCTGAGAGCGAGGGAGGGAAGGGATCAGGCAGTGGGATGGTCATCAGAGCAAGGGGAGTGTGGCACGGACATGTCTGGGCTGGGCAAGATGGAAAGTGGCCGACATGATGGACATAACAACAAGTGGGGTGCTGCGCATGTGTGTGCCAGGCATTGCACAAGAGTAGGAACTGCATTTACCCTTGCATGCAAGGCTGGCCAACATGGAAAAGCTCATGGACCATACTGACAGCTGCTGTGTGGGCATGGGCTGTGACGGCTACAGCTGTTGCCGCAACAACACTGTGGTGCAATCATACAGACACATGCAAACAGACGGCTCGAGCTGCTGTCACAGCCACGGGCAGCAGGGTTTGCAGGGGCATTGCACATCGAACATGTTTGGTGTGGTTGGCAACAGCCAAGCCAGAGAGGGTTGGTGCTTCAAGCAATTCATGCATGACTGGATGTAGCACCAAATCTAGGCCAGTCGATCAGTTCGCTGACTCAAGCTGATTGGACCAGCCCTGTCTGGAGCCTATTAGACCTGGCGTGTGACCCCACTGGGACTTCTGCCCTTGAATATCTTCACAAACCAGCATCATGCTTCATTCGTGCCCATGCTGCCTGCGGCAGAAGTACTAGTCAGCATCACACTCTAGCAGGGGCCGCTGGCACTGTGTGTGGCGCACGTCTGTTCATGGCTCGCCGACTGAAGCTGCTTGAAGAAGCAAACCTACCTCCTGGTGTTTAATTATAAAGAGCACGCTGCATTTGATATCCTACGTCTGGCGTCAAAACGGGTTTGGCTGGTCATGCTGGCCTGAGACATGCCCTCTCAACAGACCGTGCTAGCTTTTGACATTTACAGTGACATGCCCTATTTGCGGCTCGGTGGCTGCAGATTGCAGATTGCAGCCCAACGCGGCTCACTTCCTGGTCACAATCACCACAATCCTGGTCAAGTTTTGCGTAGGCAGCAGCAGCAGTGCTGCACATGGCACCTTTCAGACATGTACCCGTGCATATTTTCTGGTATTGCAGTTGACTGCTGCAGTCACGTGTACCGGCCACACGGCAGAATGGATAAGGCATCCAACAAATACCTGCTGCAATTGTGTGCTTCACTGTCTGGTTGACACTGCAACGGCGCTGCCTGGCCCTCATTCTAGCGCATTGTAGGTGATTTGGATCGTGGCAGCTTGCCATGCAGTGACAGACGCAGGGAAGGGTTATGCAACAGGTTCTGCTAGCAATAAATTCAGAGATGGGTTCTCGGGTGTGAGCTATCGTAGGCGGTATGTGGCTAGTGCCGTATGAAGCACTGCAGTTCAAATTTGCTTGCTTTGCAGTGCGGATCTCAGTCGGGGTGTAGAGGGCTTGGCCGCCTCCCTAAGGAGGCGGGCGGCCATGCAGTGACTAGGGCACAGGGAAAGAGATACTGAGGCACACGCAAACTAGCCCTAGTTGTCTGGCACAGGTCAGGCACATACATTGCAAGCTTGATATCCGGGTCCTTTTCTGATCTGTCGTCTGGCGCTCTGCCAAAAAGACGAACATGTGTCTAGCCGCCCCGTGCATGGGATGAGCTGGCGCCAGACCTGTAGTCGCTGGCTGTTGATGATTCACTTTCATTTGTGTCCTTGGCAGTTTGGTTTCCTCTGCTTACTGTTGTGGCCTCGAACATGAGACCATCATTGTTGTATGCACTGCAGTTGGCCGATTGAACGCTTATGTCAAGTCCCTGATGTCCTCACCTGGATGGCGGCAAAGGACAGAATACATGTGTGCTGCCCTGCTGTTTCACATGATTCTGTCGACGGGCGTGTACCCAAAGGATGTGTGTGCTCTGGTGCCTGGTTGCTGATTCCAGGGATGACCACAGAGAGATCTCACTGACTTATATCTGGCTGTGGTTTTGCTGTAGTGGGCGGCTGTGGTTTTGCCCCGATGCATAGCAGAGTGACGAGACAGCTGTCACAGTGACATTTCCTTTACTCCTGTCAACCAGGCCTGTAACACCTGGCAGTTGTGACGAGCAATTATACTGGCGCCTACTCAATGAGCTGCCACGGCAGCAGAGCAGGCAGTGCGTCAGCAGATGTGAGGCAAGTGATTAGTTTGTCTGACAGATGGCCAGCTCTTGTCTGCCCCCTTTTAGTTTCTCACACACATATGAGCGCCTAATGGCGTCTACACAAAAAAGATTACACAGAACAAAAACTATTGACCGGCTTGGTGTTCTGCAGCAGACTGCGGGCATCACATGCGTGCCTGGGGCGCAGCATCAGGCAAATGGATTGAGGCTGTGAGCAAACCGCACTCGTTTGCAAACCAAAAGCGGCGAACACAGCAGCAATTTGACCGGGTCTTAACGGCAGCACGTGTAAGCTGGAGTGACGTTGGTGCTGCATATGTACAAGGCCGATGTCTGTTCTTAGCACGGCTGGTTATCAAGGCAGTAGACTGCACCACCACCAACACAGTAGAGTACATCATGCGGTAACAGTTATGGCCGGTACATGTTGGCGGTCAAGCAAGCCTGTCCAATCAGGGTCAGGCAACACTACACACTGTCTAGTATCAGACGCAAGAACTGTCCCAGAACTGTCAAACATCTCTTTTTTAAGCTTCCTGCGAATTCAGTTTTTACAAGCTTCCTGTGAATTATTACTTTATAGGCTACCTGTGAAGATGAGTGCCTGACATGCCCTGAGTCCATTCCCAGCCTCTGCATTGACTCTATAGCCTCTGCACGAATACTGCATGTCATCTTGTGCTGCTGATCACCTAAGCAATGCATCGTGCGTTGCTCAGCCAGGGAACGTGACGTTTACACTGCCATTTGATGACCCGAGACCGGCTGGATGCACAGAATACATTCTTTCACCTGCCGTCACGGAAAGAGCACAACAACTGAAACTTGCATCTCGTCCGGTCTGTAACGAGGTATGCGGTCAGGATAGCACCTCGAGGGGTTGGCTACCACCATTACTATCCTGGTGTGTCGCAATCCCCTTCACATGTAGGTTGGACGGGTTGGAATCCCTCCCCTCTTGTGATGCCACTTCTCTGCACATGCTGACAGACAGACTTAATAGCCGGCCCGGCACGTTTACTACAGCAAGCAAAACCAACTTATCAGCCCCGACTCAGTCAGTAGTTCGGCCAACGTCGCAAGACTCAATATAGTGCAGGCTGGTGGCACCTCAATGAGCTTGTCACTGACACATTTTGTGCAGCAACAATTGAACTAACGCGGCCCACCACTGTCCTTGCCAAGGCATCAAAGACCTTCACTGATGGTGGAAACAGCTACGTATCAGGATCCTTGGGCCCAAACAAGTCAGCAAGGCAAACCCCATGGCCTTGTATGACTGTGAAATGCACCGCAAGCAACTCCTGTTGTTTGCTGTTGTTTGCTAAGACCACATCCACTTTGTCTTTGAAGGACCCATATGGCCGCCCGCCTCCTTTGGGGGTATATGGCGATGGAATCCTTCAGGTTCTAAGGGTGATGTGCTGTGCGCATGACCAGAACAACCGCATAGCACACACAGCAGACATCTGAAATCCCACTCAAAAAACTGACATGGTCCGTCAAGCGGCATGCACTTCTTGACGCATACACCTTTGCATGCCAGCTTCAGTGCTGCTGTATGCCTGGCAGAAGGACGGGCTGGAAACTCTCCCTTCTTGTGAAACCTCGATATGCACTTCAGAGTATCACAATAGCGCCACCAGCTCGCCTTGCCGCACAAAATCACGCCAGCAATGGTAGCGGTCGTGTCCAGAGCAAAGACACACACACGTGGTGGCCCAGCTCAAGTGTGCAACATTTACCCTGGAAGCTGGCATTTGCTTGTAAGGCCGCTCGCAGCAAACAGGCAGGCTGCTCCAGCCTGGTGCTTGTCTGCCTTGCTACAAGAAGTAGTCGGGCCGAGTGCCAAGTGTTGACGCGCCCGACTCCGGCTCCCCCCGCCGCGGCGCCGGTTCAAACTTTTGGAACGAGCGGCTCATGTCGTCCGACACCTGGGCAGACATGACAACGGAATGGCACCGTCAGTGAGTGTTTTGAAGTTGGTGCGTTTGAGTTGAGCTGGATGAAATGGAACGCTGGCAGTTTCCAGTTGCAGCACTGTAGGCCCGTTTTGTAGCCTTTCCTGTCTCAACCCCTCTCTTCTCATAGCACATAATACACTCCCCGCACCTTGGCACCACCCATCCCTTCTATCATCTGACGTCCCCTCGATCCACAGCCTTGGGACCCTCGCCATTTCCCGAGCCCTGCCTACCTCCATAATGGCTGCCATGTTTCCACACCGGTAGCAGTAGTTGGGTGCAGAGAAGATGGTCACCACAGACTGCTCATGTGACCAGTTGTAACCGTCCATGACGAGCTGGTGGGCCCGTGAAATGAGTGAGAGGCCGTTTGTGTGATTGAATGACTCCGAGATGTCCTGCCCAAAGGTGTAGCCAGCGCCACGCGGCGAGATGCCCCAGCCGCCCCTGTCGTCCGGGTCTGACCAGAGCAGGTCACACATGGGGCCCTCATGAGGCACCTGAGAGCATGCAAGCGCATGGACATGCGCGCATGTCAGCCATGGCACATGCGCCCACCCGCATGGCTTTCAGCAGCACCCCGCAGCCCTGAACACAGGTCATGCTCGTTGTGAAATGTCTGTCCTGAGGCGCAGGCCCTCTGGTGTCTGAAGCCACCTCCATCAGAGCTGCCTCAGCAACTCAGCTGAAAGAAACAGCACACCCCGCTGGCTGGGCTGCTCCCTTGAACGGCGCCATGGGTAGCTGTGTTGTGTGAGGCAGTAGTTATTGTTGAGCCAAGTCTGTCACGGTCAGCCACAAGCATGCTGATGCAGTTGTCCCATTGCTTTCTGCTGATATAACGACTCTTTTGGGACTGTATCACATGACTTAATGTTGATGGACATGTTTGCGCCGCTGTATACATCTTCCATACATCCTGCATTGCCCAGCCTGCTGTTCTCCACAGCTGGAGCTCTGATTGAGTGCATTGGCGTGCCAGTGCCAGTGCCATACGCAGCCTTACCACAATCTCGAAGCGCCCCTGACTCGGGCAGCATTTGCTTGTAGTCCACCTGCCTAACTGAGTTCAAGTGCCTGCCTGATGCTTGTCCACGGACATGCTGCATGGGTCTGCACTAGGCGGTCCGGCCGCACTACGCTCGCATAGTGCAGACCCATGCAAACAAGCATGACTGTCATGAGTCTGGATTCACCAGCCGTTGTGTGGCTGTTCGGTCTGCCCATCGACTGCTTCCAGGTCATCCCGTACAGCTTACCTGTATCAAGCGCCGTCATGCTTGTTCATGCATGTAGCCCTGTCGCACCCACCTCTTGAATTCTATCCAATGCCCTGATGTGCTCCAGTGTGTCCAAGGTTGGGGACAAGCCACCATGCATGCAAAAGATCTGCACAGAGCAGATCAGCAGGTACAGTAATTTGCAGTGCCTTGGATGAGCCATGGCTGCGCTCAGATCACTTCTGCAGTGTGCATGCGGTGCCTGACCTTGCTTTCAACCAGGCCGGTGAGCGGAAGGTAGTCAAACAAGTCCGTAAAGGAACGCCACACTTCCGCGCTGCCATACTTTCGCAAGCACTCGTCATAGAAGCCGTATCTGCAAGGGCAACTCGCAGCAGAGTTACTGCCATGTCTGCTCTCTCTCCATGCATGCATGTAGGGTTTGACGCGAAGAGTCTTGCTGATCCAACCTCTAGCCCTGCAACAGAAGCTGGCAACAGGCTAGAAGTGTTCTGACACCTACACTTGCGTGATCTGTCGGCTTTCATGGTTGCCGCGCAAGATGGTCACTCGGTCCCGGAAGCGAACTTTGAGCGCAACAAGGAGAGACACGCTTTCCACGCTATGGTAGCCGCGGTCAACATAGTCGCCCATGAACAAGTAGTTGGTGTCGGGGCAGTTGCCGCCTATTCTAAATAATTCAATCAAGTCTGCAAACTGCCCATGGATGTCGCCGCCTACGCATGAGAAGGCTCAGTACAAGAAGTCAAGATGTGCAGTGCTGGAATCACATCGTTCTGACCGGCTGCATCAAGCGACACTTACAAATTGTGACTGGGGCTCGCACAGGGGTCACATTGCTCTCTTCTGATAGGATTTCTTTGGCTTTCTCGCACAGCGACTTGATATCAGCCTCTGGTAGTGGCTTGCATTTTAAAAGCTGTTCAATGCTAGCATCTAGGTCTCTATGAACATTGGCAAAGCCTGCTGCCATGGTCGCTGCCCGGAGGCACAGAACGCAGTTAGAGCCTCAAGCTTTTCATCGCGATTCAAGGGCAACCATCGTGAGAAGGGAGCGTGTGAAAGGCTCATTTCACTCAGTAAGGAAGTTGAAGTCGTTTGTCAAAAAGCGAGCAGAGGACCTTTTGTGAGCCGCCGTGATGCACGGTTCAAGGTTTACAGCGACCTCAGTCGACATTCAGTCGCCTTTGCGTGCCAGCCATTGGCTAGTGATGACTCCTCGCCGCCGAAGATAACAAGCCTAGTTTGTGCAAAGAGTGGCAAGCGTGTGTACAAACTTGGAACCATGCAGGTGACGATTTTTCTCCCATTAAGCTGGTAATGCTCTTGCACGCATCTCCAGCTCAGTCACGTTTCTCTCCACTCCATGCAGGCCCCATGCAGCCTCACTCAGCATGGTGCTGCCTGCCCGCCCCAGCCTGCGTGCATCTCCAACCGCAGCAGCCGCCGTGCATTCCGTCAGCCCCACCAGTCAGGGCTGGCTCACATGCTGCCTGCGATAGACGACAATTGGCATGTCAGGGGACACCTTGTAACAGCTTGTGCTGGAGGCGCAGCTGTCATAGCAGGCCCACAGGACACAGAGCCCATTATCAACCCCAGCCCAGCCATCACGCCATCCATAACCACATCCACCGGATGGGATGCCTTTGGTGGGGACGAGGACGAACCCAATCTTGACCCATCCACCCCAGCTCCCACCAACACACCCGTAAATATTCCTTCACCCTTGCCAGCCGTGCCACTTGCCCGGCCAGTGCTGCCCCCAATGCCCCTCCCTGCCAGCCCACCCCAGCGCCCCGTGCCCTCCCCAATCCAACCCGCCACCGCCCCCTTCACCCTCCCAACTTACCGCCCCTTGCAACCCCAGCCCGGCGTCCAGCCTCATCCCTACCTGCTTTCTCCCGTCCACCTCACCAGGCCAACCAGCGAACCAACTGCACACACACAGAATCCCACATCCTTACCGGCGCAGCTGCAAAGACCGTCTCCCATGCCTTCTCACAGCCCTACCCTAGCCCCTGGCCCGCAGGTAACTAGAGCGCAAGGGCATGGATCATCCTTTGCACAGCTACCACATTCATCGGGTTGAGGCTGTGTGCTGTGCAGCATAATTGCATGGGGTGCAAGACGAATTGCTGACACAGGCAGTGTCCAGAGTGCCAGTATGGTGGCATCACTAAGAGCCGACGCGCTTGGGCAATCACGCCTGAGTCAGCAGTAGCTACACAACATCACCAGCCCAAGAGTTCTGTGCTGTCACTAGTTGCTTTTGGCCAGGGCTGGGCATGCCACAAATTATACAATCACCGAGCAATTGCCTGTTTAAATGCATATCCAATCACACGCACACACACCACCTGTTGCAGTTCGTAAATGAACAGAATTGAATGAACAGAATTGAACTCTGAACGTCTTCATGCATCCACGCATAACAGGGATTGCTGAGCTTGGTGACTCGTTCTTGATCTTAGTCGCTCCTTCCCGCATGTTTTACAGTTAATAGACATACCCTGAACGTCTTTCACGCACACGTAACGTAATTGTGTTTCACCTCTTGGGACATTTCGCCTGCTTTCAATCCTGTCCTTGCCACATGTGTTAGGTTGCCAGCCACAGCGGCGACCTGATCCGCCCTCAGGCGCGCATCCCACGCGTCCAGTTTCCCAACCAGGACGCTGCCGCCCGCGCCTATGACTCCCTGCCCGTTCAAAGCTCCCTGGTGGCCGGGCCGGGCGACAGGCCGCCCCCAGGCCCGCTCAACAGCTTCAATCAGCTTAGGGAGCGGCCCTACAAATTCAACAAGAGGCTGCAGCAGCGCATGCTGCAGAACCACTACCGCACGCCCACGCCTGTGCAGAGACACGTGATTGCAGCCATGGCAAGAGGTGAGACAGACCATGTGTCGCATTGCAAGAACTCACATGTATATCTGCATGTGGGACAGAAATCCGCATCTATGGCAGTGTGCACGGGCCCACCAGCCTAAACGACAGCAATGCGCCACTGCCTTGCTTGATAATCTGGACTGAGCCGGCGACAGGGCAAAGAACCCACGCACAGCCACGTCCCTAGACGGCCAGTGTGCCCTTACGAATCAGATTCAGGGTACGAACAAGCATCGAGCTTGGTATAGAGCAACCGCTTCAGCAGCTTCAGTGCTCTGCCATGGTTTGCGTCTGCAGATGCCTGGTGCCCTTGACCTTGTGGTTACGGACTGCCTGGCTTCTGACACGCAATCAAGCGGCATGACTCACTTGTCAGAACCTTCCATCAACGTGACCATGCGATCCTGTCCTTGTTGCAACGCGCCATGCAACAGTGGCGGGGACTTGTGCTGCAAACCCTGCCTACTACTGCCTGCCTCTACCACAATGTACGGTCAAGGAAATGTCAACTCCATACATCAGTGTGTGTGTTTGTCAGACTGACTGGATCAGCGTGAAGCCTAGTTGTCATACTAGTTTCAAGCACTCATGCACCCATGCGTCACCCCTGCAGGTCGTGACGTGTGCGCCACGTCCCCGACCGGGACGGGCAAGACAGGCGCGTACCTGCTGCCGCTGCTGGCCTACCTCATGCGCCGCTCACGGGACGGCGGACCCCGCCACACCGCCTACCCCGTGGCGCTGGTGCTCGCACCCACCAGGGAGCTGGTGGCGCAGGTGGGACTGGTGGCGATTGCCAAACCGTCCTGTGTGACGCGCCGGGCAGGGTGACGTTCACCTACTGGTTCCTGGTGGCGATATGAAAAGATTCCTGTCCAATCCTGCCCTTGTATGGGGGATTTGTAGCGGGCACATTTGGTTTCATTTGCAGCCGTGCAGACCCATTCAAAGACAAGACATGCATGCACTGACACGAGTGTGGTTTGTGGTTTGCCTGAGTCAGCGCAGTAACCCTTCAGTTCTGTAACCAAACGCACTCTCCTGCTTGTATTTCCATTATCAGCCATCAAGCAGCGGTCACACTGCTTGCTGTGCTCCTCTGCCTCCATTCCTTTGCTTGTCATCACGTGCTGAGTCAAGTGATGTGCCATGTGCCGTGCCGTTGCTAGTCATCACGTGCCATGTCACGTGCCCCCAGGTTACCGAGGAGGTGTCCAGGTTCATCAAGGGCATGCACCTCAAGACAGTCATGCTGCATGGAGGAGACAGCATGGTGGAGCAGGTAGGGTCCAAGCGCCTGGGCTGGCTGGTCAAATACGAATAGTTTACCACCTGTTCAGTAGAAGTGGACACAAGGAGAGGAAGAGGCAGGGGCAGGAATTGTTGTCTGGCTGGTCGTGCTGCTCAAGTGCAAGCTACACTCTCGATATTTCCCAGTAAAGTGCTGGCCAAATCCCTACTGAACTGCGTGCCACCAAGTGTTCTCTAGCTGCTGGCCACATGCACCACGTCCAAGCACGCCTGATATTCTGTGTCTGGAGTCATTGCGAGCCTGCGAGCCTCGAGTCATTGCGAGCCCCAAGTCATTGCGAGCCTTGAACTGCCCCCTGTGTGGCTCACAGGTGCTCACTCTTCGTGGAGGGTGTGACCTGATCGTCGCCACCCCCGGGCGTCTGTTGGATCACGTGCACCGCAAACGCACCGTGCACCTGGGTCAGGTAGGCAGTAGGCGGTCTGTGTCACATGCCTAACACTTGAATACACGTACCTAACACTTCTAGATGTACCTATACGCATGCTCCACACTTCCATACACACGCCTCACAATTCGTGAGGCGTGAAGGCGTGGCACTTGTTGAGTGACCATAAGAAGGGTGCAACTCTGTGCCCTGTGACTGCATCGTTTATAAATGATTGCCTATAGATGTTATGACAAACAAAGTTCTTGCAATCTGAAACAAACATTTCCGATACGAACAGTTTAAACGTTTTTCCGGCTTTGCGCGTGTGTTCAGGTTTCGTGTGTGGTGGTGGACGAGGCAGACAAGATGCTGGGGCTGGGCTTTGAGCCAGAACTGAGGAGGTACGTGCAGCCAAGGCAGTCTAGCCATACTCAATACACACCCAATCGTCAGATAGGCGTCTTCACACTGGGGATTTCAATAGTCACAGCTGGATGTGCGCAGCAGCAATCGCTTGGATGCCATGGCAGCCCTGTAGCTGGGTGATGTTTGTAGTCTGTTGCCAGCCATACGCCTCGCTCTCATCCAGCGCTTGCTTGTATCTGATGATCGTCATCTTTGCACGCCAGCAGTCAGTGCTTCAACAAAACACTGTGGCCGTAGGTCCTTGTTGTGGCCTGGTTGCGATTCTTCGCTCGTCTGAGGTGCAACCCCTGATGCTGGCGACGTGCAATCATGCAAAGCTTGCTCCTCCGCAGGTTGTTGACGCACACTGAGTTGGCCGACAGCCGCCAGACGGTGATGCTGTCCACCTCCCTGCCTCCTGAACTGTCGGCAGTGGCAGCTGCCTTCCTCAAGCCCAACGCCGTGCTGGTCCGGGTGGGCCACAGCACAGGGGCAGCACACCTGGTCACGCATGTGAGTGCCCGGATGTGTGAGCAGGAGGAAGAGTGGGGGTTTTGACTGTGAGAGTGTGTGTGTGTGTGTGTGTGTGTGTGTTGGGGGGGATGGGGAGTGTGGGGTGAGTGTGGTGAGTGTGTGGGTGGATGCAGGGCAGGATATGGAACAGCAGCCAATCTGTTAGGCAGCAATGCAGCCAGCATGTGTGCGAGTGTCAGGCACGCGCTGTTTTGTGAAGATATGAGCTAGGTGCACGGAGTATGAAAGTTCTGCCATAATCATGTACATGATCACCGGAGACGGGAGTCGGAGACGGGAGACGGGAGACGGGAGACGGGAGACGGGAGACCGGAGACCGGAGACCGCAGACCGGAGACCGGAGACCGGAGACCGGAGACCGGAGACTGGAGACGGGAGACCGGAGACGGAGACGGACCAAAATCGGCCGTCTCCGGTGATCATGATCATGTACATGCCATGGTGGAAATTACGCACAGTTCTGGCATGCTGCTGATTGCTTCTTGAATGGGTGTCAACCGTTCCTCCATCATTTGGTTCGGTTCTCACTACCTTGCATGCCCATCTCGCTCTGCCCTGGTTCCTGTCCTGCTCTGTTCTGCAGCGTGTGATGTCGGTAGCGCCCGAAGACAAGCCTGCCGCCCTAGCCAACCTCCTAGCACAGCCCGGGGGTGCAAGCGGTGACGGGGCTGGCATGGGTGCGACAGGGGCAGGCGGGCTGAGCATTGTCTTCGTTAACAGCATGGAAACGGCTCAGCAGGTGAGTGCAGTCTGCAGCAGGCAAAGGGGCAGGTATAGACAAGGCCGTAGGTCAGGCGCTGTGCAAGGTTAACGCTGGGTATCCGCACATCGGAGTTTTCAGCTTTGGCAGGCTGTACACCCTCCTGGATGGCTTTGGGTATTTATTGCTGAGCGTCGGGAGCTGACTGTGAGGAAGTCAGACCCAGGGGTCATTGCTCTCCCTGGTGCAGTTTCTAGCAGCCAGGAATGACGCATAGGTCTCAACCTGTTCATTGCACTTCCTTGGCATAGCAACAACATTCTGAGTTCACGTTGCCTTCAGCCGTGCTTGATCGCGCCCTCATGTGGCGGACGCCCTTGTGATCAAATCACTCCTGCTGCGGACTCCCCCTCCTCTCAGGTGCACTCGTACCTCGCCGGTCCCCTGGGATTGAGCGCCAGCCTGCTCCACAGCGGCCTGCCCCAGGTAGACTGGTGCAGGCTGAACAGATGACGACAGGCCTGTAGCCAAATGGGATTCACCCAAGGTCGCACTCCGCATCTTTCGTTGCACTTAAATCAGCTTGGTTGTCTTACAAGAACTCTTGCAACCGCACAAGAAGAGTCTTTTTTTCTGGCTTTGACATGTCTTTTCCCCCCTGTCTTTTCATCAGGCCACTCGTGACGAGGCAATGCAGTGCTTCCGCTATGGTGTGACGCCCGTGCTGGTGGCGACGGGGCTGGCGGCTCGGGGCATGGATGTGCCAGACACAGCGCAGGTCATCAACTGGGACATGCCCTGGACCACCAACGAGTATGTGCACCGGTGAGAGGCGAACGGAGGGGAGGTGGCTAGGCTGATTGGTCTTCAGCAGTCAGAGCAGTTGGCAGTGGCTAGGCTGCTTGCCGGCAGCAACTGGGAAAGGGGCAGCGACGAGGCTGATATTGATGAGGAAGGGTGCTGATTCAAACTGATGATGACGATGATGAGGAGACGGCTGGTTGCAGATTTTAAAGCAGTGTCAAAAGGTTAGCGCTGCAGCCGAACCAATTCAAGACATTCTTCAAGTGCCTGCCCATGCAACTACTTCAAATCCTTAACGTGAGTCGAGACAATCCGCCACCGGCCATGCAGTGTAGGCCCAACTAGGTCGAGGCATGCATGTGTGTGTTGTGTGCAGGTGCGGTCGCACGGGTCGGGGCGGGCGTGCGGGCGTTGCCACCTCCTTCTTCGCCCCCTCGGACGCGCCCCTGGCCAGGGGGGTGGTCAGGGTCATGCAGAGCGTCGGCCAGACACCACCGGGCTGGCTTACAGAACTAGCGCAGCAGGTGAGAGGGATTCATGGGGTTTGAAGTGCATGTATGACGATAGTGAAGTGGCTCGCCATGAACCAATGGGTTGCAAATTGGACCTGAGCTGCGGGGCGCATCAGACGGGTTTGGCTAGTTATGGACGTGCGTGACTGAACGGGAGAGAGGGCAACAGCAATGATGGGAAAAGGTTGGAAAATGAAAAAGACAGGGCGGTTGATCAGTTGAGCCCTGTTGAGGGAACTCACAAAGGGAGTGCTGGTGGGTTGCAAGCCATATGATGATGATTGGGTGGCTCTTCATGATGGAGGGTTTTTATTCAGCTGTGGCCCTGGGCTGCAGGGCGCCACAATTGGGATGGGGACAGGACTTCAGTAGGGTCCAGGAGTAGAGTCAAACTGATCGAATGAGCTCTGAAGGTGTTCCTGCCTGTGGTATTGGTTCCTGTTAGCTAGCATGGGTGCACTAACGGACGATTGGTTTGCCTAAGAACTCGATCAGCACAGCAGCGTATTCATGGCCACAGCATCCATGACTCTCACCAACAGCATGTGCCTGGTGCGCCTGCAGCTGGGCGACGAACATGAGAGCACAGGCTCAGAGCATGGTGATGCCAGTGCGCCAGCGACGGCGAAGGAAGCAGCTGCTGCTCAGAAGGAGCAGACAGCAGGCAAGCCTTCACCAGATGGCGCTGCTGTCATCATCAAACGTCGTGCATCCGGTGGCAAGACCGGTGAAGGCCGGTACGTTGGACGTTCCGCTGCCCTGTTGCGGGCCCGTCATGTATCCGCTGCTGTGCCCTGGGCGGACCTGATGCCGTCCCGAGTGCGGCCGGGCGGGGGGCGGGGCGCAGGGGCGGCGGGAACGGGGCCGGCAGGGGCGGAACTGCAACCAACGGACGGTGCCCCTGCTCTGCCAACTGATGCAGAGCTGCTTGCGCAGTGGGAAATGGCTGTTGTGGCAATGGGCCAGGGTGGGATGGGCCGGGCCGGGCCAAAAAACAAAAATGGGCAGCGGGGGCGTCCGCAGCGGGCTGCAGTCCCGCCGGGACAAGGGTCGGCCTGGTCCGCTCACACCGGGCCCATTGCAGCCACTGCCAGCCATGCAGCCGCTACTCACAGCGCTGGCAACGCCGTGGCTGCTGTTGTTGCAGGGCGGGTGGGCACGGACAGCAGGCGTTTGTCCCTGCCTACTCAACACGTGACCGCGCACGAGCATGTGCATGCAACGCTGCCTCTACCGCTGCCTGCTGCACTTGTAGATGAAGCGCAGGTGGAGAGTGTAGGGGGTGATCATGGGCATGTGAATGGGAACGCTGGGAAGCATCAGGTGCAGAGGGGTGAGCGGGCTGCCAGGGCCAAAGCCCAGAGGCAGGCCCCAAGCAGGTCCCCGCCTGTCAAGACCGCTAGGAGCCAACGGCTGTTTGATGCGTTTGCGGAATGATGTGTTGACAGCTTACAGAGAGGGAGTGCTCACCAGAAAGCACGTCCACGCAAATACCAACTACTTGCCAGGCCCTAACACGGTGGCCATTTGAAGCTTGATTTTCCCGTCATTTCTTTCTAGCTGCGCCTGCTCAACCCATGTCGGACAGCCTTTGGCAGTACGCCTTTGTTTGTCCACAGTGCTTTGGCGTCTGTGTCTTTGCGCGTTGCGCTTTGCAGTTGCTCAGGGTTTTCACAAGGAGGGAGTGCACACCAGGCAATTGATGCGTTTGTTGTTTTGTTTGTTTTTCCGTGACAGTTAACATACAGCCGTGGCCACCAGGAAAGCCAGGCACCGAACACACATGAAAGGAGGACCAGGCATTGAAATACAACCTTTGTCCCCGCTGGTTGACTCCTGTGCAGCAGAGTATTCACTGTCTGTCCCACTAGCTCGTGGGATGTCAAGACGGGTAGTGGCACTGGGACTGTGTGGTATACAGGAGCGGATGGTAGGATTTGATGGTATCTGAGGTATCCCGATAGGGTTCGACACGTGCCACACTAATCATAAGGCAATCAAATGAATGCCATTTGCGACCAAGCAGCGTTGACCTGTGTAGCAGCTTTGAATGTCAATGAAGAACTAGTACAAACCCAACACCTCGGGTTGCTGTTGGTAGCTTACAAGGAGGAAGTGCACACCATGCAGCACGTCCAACGCAAATACATCTTAGTAAAGGGGAATCTGACCGTGTCAGCAAGGAATGGTGAGGCCAGTACCTTGGGTGTTACTATGACACAGCGGCAGCAGGCTCTATTGGCTGGAATGGCACATCTTGGCGACGGCTTGGGGCAAGCACATCAGGTGCTTACACGAACTGATCATCATCATTATCATTTCATGGCTTTTCATGGTTTAACCCACGGTGCTGCAGCTGGACACAACATCTCTCCAAGGAATACGCGCCTGAAGCCAAGGAAGTTCATTGGTAGCAGGCTGCAAAGTACGACTGTCATCACTAGCAACATGGTTCCAAGTTGAGAGTGGGGCACCCCTGCATCTCCTTGCTACAGCCTGCTGGCCCTCTGGGGCTGGAACAGTTGCGAAGAGCAAACGTTTGACGAACCGATGTGCCAAAGACAATCATAAAGCCAATGTAGAGAGGGCTTGATATCACTTGGAACGATGACTCTAATAAACAGCATGTGCCCCTTCCACAGTCTCGTACGGAAAGTCACATAGATACATGGGGGGAGGGGGTTGACATGATTGGTTACAAGGAGGGAGTGCACACCACAAAGCTCGCCCACGTGGATATCAAATGTGCAAATAGTAAATCCCCCCCTACGAGATTTAGCCGTGTCAGCAAGGGCTGATGAGTACCTTATGCTAATTCTCACCTATCCTCACGGAAAGCAAACAGCAAGTGAACCTCTTTATTCAAACTTGCATCTCGAGTTACTAGTGACATACCAGTGAGTGAATGAAAAGACAGGCTGCCTTCTAGTCTGAACAGGCCCGTAAGGCGCTGCCCGCTGCTGCGTATCTGAGGCGTTGGTCAGAGGATCTGCCGGCTATAACCATACGTCCCGCATCTGAACAAGTGCACTTTCCAACCCATGCCTTCTTCTTGAGCTGAATTGGAATATAATCACAGTACGAATGCCCCCTGTTGAGCTGATGCGCTGCAACTGGAAAGCAATGTGCCAGCAAGAAGTGCGGGTTAGGAAAGTATCACAGTGAGCCATCGTAAGACGATATATATGGAACTTCAAACTGGAGCGCTGGCGAAACCTGAAATAAAAAGTACAAACTCCCGTTTTTGCTCCAACCTGTTTATCTCTATGCTCAACCGCACAGCGCATAGCAAAACCAGCGCCAGACACATCACGCAATAATAGCAGCTCTGGCCCCTTTGATTGATAGCATAATAGCACTGGCCCCTTTGACATACGGCGCTGTCCAGCACAGGAGGCAATGGCTCCCAGGAATGCGAAAGATTCGGACGAGAAAATGTTGGATCGACTTGCGCGGAGAACAAAGGTACAGGAACAGTTAGAAATTCACATGCCACCCTTTTCTTCCCGAAAAACTTCGTGTCACAACCAGTGACTTGAATCCTCAGGGCGCTCAAATGTGAATTCTGCTAAAGTTGTTGCAAATGAGGCGGAAAACTGCGAAAAAGTTGTACGCAGGTTGTACTTGGAGGTGTCCGGCATCATCCACACATTGTCATCGTACCCATCTTGCTTTGCGCCGTGATGATGTCTCTGGGAACATGGGGCGTTTTGAGAGCATCGGAGACGGATTCCTATAAAGCCAGGTCGGTGAGAAGACCACGCCTGCGTATTCGCAAAGCGGAACGATTGAAGTGCTAACTTGAAGGAGTGTAAAAGCTACAAATTGCTTCGGAGGTGTGCATGAGATTTGCCCCGATTGCGTACGGGTGCGGCTGCTTGTCAGCATTTGGGGGCCAAAAATGCCGACCTGCATGCTGATGGCAAGGCATTCATCATAGTCCCAGCTCCATTAGGGTTGAGGCACGCACAGAACTAAGCCGTCATGGGGGCCGTAGACAAAATGCTGATGTGTTCACTCGATCTCTTAGGCTGTTGTTCCGCCCCACCCCTGCCGGGTTGTGGGCACCCTACAATGTCCAGCCAGGTCAAAACGAGGTCACATGCTTCAGGGCATGCAGGGGCATTCTTGTGCAGGCTAGCTTGCTGTTGAAAGGGCCATCATCCATTTACAGTCAATTCATCATAGAGTTGCGTCAATTCATTATCAAATGGCAGAGGCCTTGAGTAGCTCCCAGAGGCGGCCACAGAGAGTTCATCATGCAGTAGAGGTTCAAGTCATTGTCCATGGTGCATTATGCACAGTATCAATCCCACATAAACGCTCACCAACGAGAAAAGTTTATCACCTGCTGAGCCCCAATTGCGGACTGCTTCCTTGTTAATGGCTTTCAGATTTCTATGTGACAGTTTTCTCGTCAAGGTTAGCATTAGCTGCACCAAGGACTGACGCACAGCTGCATGCTTTAGCAACAGTGGCAAGGCAGCGGGCACAGCTTTGTACGCATCGCTTTGAGGCTGCATTTGCTGCTCTACCAGCCACACAATCTGAAATTGCTGCATTGGCAAGCATTGCTCAACCCTACTACTGGCTTTTGAATGTGTTATTTTTCAGTATGTCGGGTGGATTTTCAAAGCTCGTTTCTCACATGCCATGATGGATACTTCCGCTCTGCCTGAGGTCTTCATTGCTGACAAGCCATACTGCCCACCGTCCACCTTGACCTGTTGCCCAGACTGTGGTACCTTGTATGGTGTCAGCATTCAACATCTCTCTCACAGGGCCTGGGATATGACTGATGACTGCAGTGCTGCAAATTGTTTGCAGAAATGACGCCTTGGATCTTGCCATGACATCTGCTCAGATGCTGAACAACGGCTTTGCCTCAGCTATAGTTCCAGTCGCTATCTTGGCAGACACGGTTAAACACATGCCAGACCACAATGCATTGCTCAGTGCATGGCCGGAAAGGGTGCCCGATTGGTGGGAAATGGTAAGCCAACAAGAGATACCCTGCCAGTACCAGCTTGGGACTGCATGACAGTCTTGTGCGTGCAACTCGCAATGGGACTGCATGACAGACTTGTGCGTGCAACTCGCAATGGGACTGCATGACAGACTTGTGCGTGCAACTCGCAACGAGCCACAAGAATGTCTTGCCATTTCCACGTCAAGACCTTACAAGCCACGGCTTCAGTGCAGCCCGGGGTTTACAAGTACTGCCGCCCCCATCATTGCTGTTCAGGCACCGCCAGGAGCCAAGATGCTACGCATGAGCCCCTTTGGCAGGGTGTCTGCGGTGTACCCAGTCAATGACATCAATAAGATACGGCTCGGCCTGGATGATCTGTCTGGTCCCAGGCGTCCAGAGTCACTGGAAGTCATCGCACGTCGGAAGGCAACCCCCTCAGGTAGGGCGAAAACGCCGCAGCGACAAAGCCCTGTGAAAATGATGAGCTAGGAACGAAGCTCAAGCACGGCTGCTGAACCACATGTTGTTCGTCATGTGGGAATTTGAACCTAACTACATGCTGGTAGGGGCCCCACATGTGCCCGAAGGGCAGCAACTGGAACATTTAATGCTCTTCCATCCAATCACTCGTCCATGAGCCACTGACCTGCTAGCCTGATTCAGGAGGACTTGCTTCTAAATTGGCAGTAAGGCACGTGCACGTCACCAGACATCCTGCCATTCACCTCAGGACCTGCTAGTCACTTCTTCTCAACAGGCCAAGCCGGTTGATGTCAAGCTAGGCAGGAGCGTGGTCGCCAAGCTCGCTGGTGTGGCGTGTGTTTCCCAACTCTGATCTATAGCAAGTCATCAGGCAAGCTTCATGCGCTGCCTCCTTGCAGGCCCAACATTGTTAGACGGCGCAGTGTCTGTGCATGTGCGGATCCCGATTTTCATCGCCAATGTGAGCGAGCGCGAAACCTTTGGCATCCCCTGGAACGCCACCGACTGCCCTCGGGATTTGTGTTGGATACCGGAGACAAGGTCCAAGTGGTGGGGATTTGCAACTATGGTAAGTTAGGGTAACATGGCGACAAGCCCTGTGTCTGCTGGTCATGATCACATGGGTTGGATTGGGGACGGGCAAATTCTTGTGGCTGCCTGGTCCTAGTGCTACTGCCTGGTCCTACTGCCTGGTCCTAGGAGCAGCGTCCTGGTGTGATTGATCACACCTGACAGGCAACATGGCTACCAGGCTGATGCAGAAAGGAAGTGTTCACTGGCAGTTAGAAGAATTGACGGTTCAGTCCTGCAAACCCTATGCCTGGAATGCCAAACACGATCAGGTTGGTGTTGCGTGCTGCAACCGTGGCCTTTCCGTCACTTGAGTGTGTTCGCAGAAATCAGAAGTAGCTCTCACCAGAATTGGCTTCTCCTGTACGCTTTTGAACACTTTGCTCAACTGTGCATTTGTCTCGCCTATTTGCAGGCTTTTGAGTGGTACAACTTCCTTGTCTTTGCCGGTGACCCTCTCAAACTTATAACAGATCAAGGGCTGCACTACCACCTTGTGCGACCGGCAAACATCCTGGAGCAAGATCAGGGCCCGCAGTTGGTTCAATCCAGCTCCGATTATGATCCACCGGGGAATGCCGTGTCAACAAGCGTGATGGTTCTGGACAGGACGGTAGGTGTCCAAGGCCTCTGGAAATCGACGATGTTAGGCAATCAACAGTGCCTCGGAAAGCCAGCACACCTCCGGCTGTCTTGACAGGGACATATAACTGTAGCGTGCAATAGGTGCTCCGGACATGTCGACTCATTCATATATGCAACTATGCATTCTGTGCACGCTACAATAACTCTCTGACAAGTTCTTGGGTCAGTTGTCAGTAGGCGGAATACACGTACGTTTGCAGCTACTAGGGTTCAGGGGCGAGCCTAACAACCCGTCAAGCACAGCTTTCCTGTTGTTACACAGTTCCATGCCATGCGTCTGTGCAGTGGACCCTGACGGTTTGGAAAGCCTCCTGGACACCCAGCTACACCACACCACTGATCGTAGTGGTGGTGGTAGTGTCGGTCATGTGTGCAGTGCTGGTGTTCAGTGTACTTCTGACGAGGTGAGAACATGTGTTCAATATGAACGTATTGTCAAAGTGGCATGGTCAACATTGTTGCTGCCATGCTTCTGTACCGTGCCAAACTGCGAGAGCATGTAGCAGTTGAAAACACGCCTACCAGCAGGCCCAGTCGCTTGATTATCGTAGGGCTCAGAACTTGCAGTTCGTAAAGAAAACCAACCCCTGACATACGCACTGAGAGTGTTCTACCAGTAGCAGAAATGCGTGTGTTACGCTGCTTACACTACTTGTTTGTGCCTCATTCCAGGGTTGAGCACAAGACCCTTCTGCGCTCCTTGCTTCCTGAGGCCGCAATCAGCCATGCCCTGGGCGCACTGCGTTGGAGTGCTGAGGCCGATGATGCAGCATTGGCCATGCTGCTGCAAGGTGAGGGAAAAGAGGCACAGTGTGCTGCAGTCCGCAATGCCTGTGTGATTGAACACAACGTGTTCCGACGGGTTTTGCTTCAGAGCGCCAGGGCAGCCAGGCCTGCCTAATAGTGACTCTGAGCAAACCTTGTCGAGCTAGTGTCAGGCTGTCGTCTGCGAAGCGGCAATTGAGTAGTGACTGACTCGCTTGGCTTGTACCCCAGGCACCCCCGCCGAGGCTATCATGGCCCTGCTGAGCGATTTGCTGCTGGGCAAGATGCCGGCCCTGTCAAACATCACGGCAGTGCGCTCGGCTCTCCAGGCCGGAGCAGACATCTACCAGCCCCGGCGTACGGACCTCACTACCCGCATGGCTGAACACGAAGGAATGGATGTGAGTTATGCGGCACTTCGGCTTGTTTGTTGTTTAAACGGGCTTCAGTCCGGGGAGGACTGACCAGTGAGCCAAGGAAGGGCCTTATCAACAAGGCTTGTTTGCTTTCAGCGCGGTGGTCACGCTCAACCTACCAGTGCATGGTGAAGACAAATTGCAGAGGCTGTTAGCCTGGCAATAAGCATGAGTGCCACGCCGACCACTGTCCTAGTTCGTGCGGCTGAGCTCGCTGGCTCTCCGAGCCTCATGATCATGATAAGGCCCAGCACCAGCAGCAAGTGCTGCGTAGATCGTATGGCCGGTTGCTGATGGATGACCGGAGACTGTTTTGCTGTGTGTTCACACGCGTTTAGATGCCCCGCACTTGATCGCAAATTTGCCTGTCAAAATTATGTGTGACCGCACCGTGTGAACACCAACAAATTTGGGTTCAAATTTGGACCTCATTTGCCACCTTTCAACCCAAATTATCATTCAAATTTGGATCCAAATTACTTGCCCAAATTTGCGTGTGAACGCACCCTTACGTTGCTGGGCAGAGGTCAAGGGCAGTTGCAGACAGTGTGTTGCGCACGTGGTTGCTGCGCAGAGTGAAGTGAAAGCAGCGTTGCTGGTGCAGCTGCTGGGCCGGCAGATGACTGTCAACGGCGATGCAGAAAACGGCCAAGGATTGTCTTGTGATGACAATGGAGGTGAGCGAGCGAATGTGCGGTTCCGGGGACGCGGCTTGCACATGCCAGGCAAGCGCAAGTCGTGTAGAAATCGACTCTTTGGCGGCTAACAAGTTCTTGCATACGTAGTACACTGACTGTATGTGCACGCTGGCTAACACGTCTCTGCAGCGGGTAGTTCAGCAAGGCATAGGACCGGGCGGGTTCGGGGCAGTAGTCGCTAATGGTTACGGAAGACCCTACACACCACGACGTGGTGGGCTGGGGGCTGGGAGCTCGTCACATAGCGCGATTCCCAAACTTTTATTGGGCGCTCATAGGCCTCGTTAGGCTTTCACGTGCACCGACGCATGAGCAGGCACCGCTACGCACCCGCATTCACGCATAGACAGGCCAAGGTGCTATCGATCGCGTGGCATTGTGCAGCTTGGTTTTTGAGCCTCGCACCAGTACGCGCTCAGCATGCGCCAAGCACGCATCACAAGGCACACAGCATCGGCTTGGGCTCATGAAGGGCTATTGATCACTTAACACTGATGCTCGGTTCTGTCTGGAAGATATTTGTTGGCATGGTAACCCCAAACTGACCCCAAGCCAACCTCAAGCTGATCCCAAACTGATGCAAAACCACAGGCCACACTTGCTGACCCCCATCATGCAATAAAACACACACGACGCCCAACAAAACAAACACAGACAACAAGCGCCCCACGCAGCGCCACGAAGGACTGGGTTGACCCCAAAGTCTTTGCTGATTGTGACCTTGCTGTAGGTGACGATGAGGACCGTTCATTCCACAACCGTCTGAGTGCCGACCTTTCCCTCACGATGGCGCAATGTGACTCTAGCACTGTCGTGCTTCAAGACAGCATTACGCATTATACCTCACCCAGCCAGATCAGCAGTACTCAGGATGACGAAAGGTTCTCTTGTCTGGATGGCGCCCTAATGGCAATCTTGGGGGTACAGCCTCCTGTGACTTACGGCACCAGCAAGATACCCAGCACCATCGTATCAGAGCCTAACAACACCGTAGCCCCGCTAGTATCCGGGAGGCCTGTAGCTGCACAGAGCGCCGCTCTACAAAAACTCGACTTCAGCAGCAACAGCGGCTCAAGACGCAACCGGCCAGGGTTGCTGGCAGCAGCGTGGTGCGATGAGGACGTCTTTGAAGGAGATCGCACCTCCTACACACCGCTATTTAGGCGCAGATCTATGAGCAAGTCTGGACCCGCAGGTGGCCCTTCCAAGGCGAAGTGGCGCACCTCACTATCCCAAGCTCGCATGGCACTGCTCAGCTCCCGGCCACCCACACAACTGAGTCCGGCTTTTGCGTCAGTGGGCAAGTCTGACGAACTGCTGGCAACACTGCCGGAAAGGTGCTCGGGAGAACAGGCTATGCTGTGCATAACCATTGGGGACGGCCTCGAACCCACCATACCTGCCGTTCAACCGCCCACACATCCATTGGTTGGCGGGCCTGCGAGGTCACTCTGCACACAGGTACGCTGAGCCTTGCCAGTCGTTTGTGTTTGGATCTGGTGGCCAGTGAATGCCTGTGGCTGCCGATGGACATTTGGACTGTGGTCAAGCGGGCCTGACTTGACCAGTCCCTGGCTGACACCGCACGCAAGCAGCACGTGCTTCCTGCGGCAGGTTGTCAGGCAGTGTGTGCCGTGCCTCTGCAGTTGGAGACGGTGCTTCAGACCAGCCACCAGTGGACCTTCGATGCTTTTGCCCTGGAGGAGGCCACCAACGGCAGGCCATTATCAGCCCTTGGCTTCTTTTTGTTCCACCAGGCTGGCTTGATCGATCAGCTGCATCTATCACCTGCCAAGTTAGCCAGGTAGGCAACAGCATACAATCAATGAATGAATGAGGGTGGTTTAGCTACCAGCAGATTAACAAGCTGATGTGCAAGCTATCACTTCAGATCACAGACTGGTATGTTCAAAGCGAGCCATGTCTGCGTTTTGGAGCGTTACTGTCAAGAAAGCCGTTTAGTTACATATTTACTCTGCTCCCATAGTTGATGCCAGCTGACGCCTGGCTCATCTTGTGTTATCCTGCATGTGTTCGTACTGCCTTGGCAGGTTTCTGATGGCTGTGGAGGCGCGGTACTTGGACAACCCTTACGTGAGTGTATGAATACCTCCGTAACAAAGGACTACCTGTGTGATTCTGTACAGAGGTTGCCCGATATGGGCAAAGGCTCAGCTCTTAATGTTTGGCAACCCTGTAGAGCGGCTGCGGTACAGGGTTCTTATTGTCGTGGAAATCCAACCGGATGTCAATCATATCAGAACAATGCTGTTACAGCAACCAGTGCTTGCATTTGCCCTCTTCCATCTCTTCTCCGGCTTGTTGCTTAACTCTTCCATCTCTTCTCCGGCTTGTTGCTTAACCTGCCCAAGCCCAGGGCTGCCCAGCACGCCCCTGTTGCCCTGTCGATTTCCTTGCCTAGGTATGCGCATGGTGCCATGATTACATGCATCAAGGTTAATGTGTGCATTCTTGTTCTGTCCGCAGCACAACAGGCGCCATGCAGCGGACGTGCTTCAGTCCATGCACGTGTTGCTGCACCGGGGCGGCCTCACGCCGGGGTATGCAGACGACCACACAGTGCTGGCGTGCTACCTGGCAGCGGTAAGCGGGGTGGCAACCGGTTGGCACTGACCAATATTGGCTGATCTGGCTGCGGCAAGCCCGATTGAATACCCGCTAGACATCAACTCCACTGGTGTCAACATGGCATTCTTGATGCCCCGGCTCAAGTGCGGTTTCTGATTATCCTAATTGACACGTGCAAAGGTGTCACGTTTGGTGACCTTTAGCTCACAGCATTCTGCAGGCCTGCAAAGTCACCCTCGATCCTGGTATCCATGTCATGGTATCCATATGCAAGTAACTGGTGGAACTGACCTTACGTCCCCGTGTCACAGACACTGTCCCTGACAATACTCTTAATGAGGTGCAGGTCGTTCATGACTTTGAGCACGTGGGGTTCAACAATGACTTCCTGGTCAACACACAAC
>QAXH01005958.1:27060-40562 GCA_004335635.1 Chloromonas sp. AAM2
GATCTGTTACATTTTATCACATGTTAATGTGAGCATCATATTTCTCCCCGAAGTGATTTTGCAATCACTTCTGCTTTGGAGTTAACATGTAGTTTTTTGTAGATGTTCCGGATGTGTGCTCGTACGGTATCTATAGAAATGTCGAACCGATCGGCAATCATTTTGTAACTTAGTCCATCTACCAAACCGTTAACGATGTCTTGTTCACGATTTGTGAGCATACTTTCTTCATTCTTTTTTGGGGCCTCTTCATTGAAATGTGAAATTACTTTACGGGCAATCTGTGGAGACATCGGGGCACCCCCTTTCATTAAATTCTCAATAGATTCTTTAATTTCAGGTAAGCTTGTATGTTTTAATAAATAACCGGATGCACCTGCTTTTAAAGAATCAAATATCTTATGGGAATCATGGTACACCGTAAGCATAATAATTTCAATTTCAGGGAACTTTGTTTTTATAATCTCCATCCCTTTAATACCCGACATTCCGGGTAGCTGAATATCCATCAACATGACATCAGGTTGCTCATGTTTTTCAAGATGATCAAGCATTTCCTCTACGGAGTCTACCGCTACTGGACAACTCATGCCATCTTGCATATCTAAATATCTCTGTATGAGATCTCTAATTTTTTTATTGTCTTCTACAATGCCGATTACAGCCATAATTCTTTCTTTAGTTCGTTTTTAACTTACCCTCAACTTTAATAGAAAATCCATTCTCAGAATTAATAGTAATATTTGCACCAATTCTTTTCGCTCGCATATCCATGTTACGCAATCCGTGGCCCGTTTTTTTGGTACCCTTTCCGGTGGTTCCGTTATCAGCTATTATAAATTCAAATCTGCCATCATCATTTTCCATTTTAATTTTAACACGGTCCCCATTGGAGTACTTTGCAATGTTATTTACAGCTTCTTTAAAGATCAGGTAAACATTCTCCTTAACAGATACGGGCAACCTGTTATCCATATTGAGATTTTCAAAATCATATTCAACGTACATATTTTTTTGTTCAAGAGTATGAAGTACATAATCCTGCATTCTGTCTGTGAGATCTCCAAGTGTATCATTCCGTGCATCTATGGACCATACAATATCATCTAAACTGGATACAATTTTGCGTGATTGCTTACCAATTTGTTGGAGCGTCTTTTGTAGTTCCGGATTTGTATCTGTGGCTTGTAAAAAATCGGACTGGAGTGCTATTTCGGTTAAACTGGCGCCCACATCATCATGAAGATCGCTGGCTATTCGAACACGCATACGTTCAATATCTATCATTTTCCGAACGCGGTAATAGTTATAGAATAAATATATGATTCCTATCATGATTATAATCATCATTAGCCAAAACCACCATTGCATCCAAAAAGGGGCCGTAATACTAAATCGCACTTCTTCAACGTCTTCGCTCCAGGCTCCATTTATATTACGGGCATGTACTTTAAAAATGTATTCTCCGGGGGGTAAGGATGGATATTTTACGGAGCGACTGGTTGTTTTTTGCCAGGTGGGATCAATATTGCTCAATTGGTATTCATATAATATCTGGTTTGGAGCAGTAAAATTTATTCCTGAATACTGAATCTCCACGTAGTTTTCTTCATGAGATAGCGTAAAGTGTTCTCCAGCCTCATATTCTCTACCTGAAGCGTTGATGCCCGTAATATGTACTTTTGGAGGGACCGGATTCCCACGATAAGCCTTTGGATTGAATTGGCTTAAACCTTCTACCGTTCCAAACCACAACATGCCTTTGGAATCCTCATATACCGCACCCAAATTAAGTTCATTTGCAATTAATCCCTGTTCAGTATTTAAAACCTGAAATGCCTGAGCCGTGTTGCCATTTGAACTGAAATAAGATTCTGCGTTAAACCGCACGACCCCATTTGTTGTACCAATCCAAAACAAGCCATCCTCATTTTGGTGTATGAAATAACACACATCATCAGGTAATCCATCATTTCTTGTAATACTTTGAAAACGAAGGCCATCAAACCAGGCAATACCCCCAAAAGTTGAAGCCCAAATTCTACCCTGCTTATCTTTTTCAAGATTCATAACCGCATTATTTGGCAAGCCCTCCTGTATAGCAAAACTTTGAAATTCACCCTCTTTATAGCGAGTTACTCCCCCATAAGTGCCAATCCAAACAGAGCCTTCATTCCCTTCAACCGAACTTAAAACACGGTTACTGATCAGTCCATCCTCGGAGGTAATTTGAGTAAATTGACTTCCATTATAGCGTATTATTCCGTCATCGTATGTACTAATCCAATAAATACCGTCTTTGGTTTCCATAATATGACGCACTCTCGGATATGGGAATTCATTGTGGGTGTAAACTTTGACTTTATTCTTATCCAATATCGCTAAGCCATTCCCCATACCAATCCAAATGCGACTTTTAGAATCCTTGAATAACGTATAAATTTGATTATCGGTTAGATGATTATTTATATCATGATTAAAAAATTCGCCATCTTTTAAGGCTGTTATTCCCCCACCAAATGTTGAGACCCAAATAACACCATTTGCATCCTCTGTAAATGAGGTAACCAAGTTATTTGGCAAACCCTGTTCTGTACTATAGTTTTCAAAATAATCCCCTAAAAAAAGATTTACGCCCCCGCCGTATGTTCCCAGCCAAATATTATTTTCGTTATCTAATAATGAGGATTGAATTATTTCAGTAGATAACCCTGACCTGACTGTATAATTTTTTATTTTTTCGCCATCATAAAAGCTTGCCCCAGCTTCAGTCCCTATCCAAATATTTCCAGTTGGTGTGATTGTGATTGTCTGAATTTGATTATTTATCAACCCATCATCAGTTGATAGCTCCTCAAAGTTATTGTCAGCGTACCGGAATACACCATTTCTCGTTCCAATCCAGATCTCTCCATCAGGAGCAACCTCAATATCTCTTACTCGTTGATTGCCAAGCCCATTATCCTCAGTATAATTAATAAAATTCCCCTCTCGAAGTACGGTAATTCCAGATCTTGTCCCAATCCAGATGTCACCATTTTGGCTTTCCTGAATTGACCGTACTCTGTTTCCAGTAAGTCCATTATTGGTTGTATATTGAGTAAGTAGCTGTTCTTCACTGAATTGCCAAACGCCGTCTCCATCTGTTCCAAACCACAAATTCCCTGCATTATCTTCTAAAATAGAAGTAACCGTTGAGTTTATAAGTGGTTCTAATGAAGCCATCCTATAAATGCTATCGGCGTGCATGTAGTTAACTCCGCTTTCAGTTCCGATCCATATTTTATCTTCCTTTCCTTTATGAAGAGATCGAATCCGGCTACTATTCAGTCCATCTGTTTCAAAAAATGTTTGAAAACGGATTCCATCAAACTTATTTAGCCCATACCCTGTACCTAACCATATATATCCTTTGTCATCTTGAACCATATCATGCACTACAGATTCACTTAATCCCTGCTCAATAGAGAATATTCGGAATGGATACCGCTGTGCTTCCGCAGTTTGAAAACCGCAAAAAATGGTAATAGCCAGTAAAATAAGCAGGTTTCTCATGATCCTAAATGTAACGCAAAGGGAGCAGGTTTAGTAGGTGTAAATATATAGGTAAAAAAAAGCCCCGTTCAATGTTTTGAACGGGGCTTTACACTTTTATCAAGCTTCTAAAAAGTTATTCTTCCTCGTCAGAAGAGTCTTCTTCTTTTTCAGCTTTAGATGCTTTGGATTCTTCTTCAGCTTTTTTCTTAGCTTTAGCAGCATCTGCTTTTTTCTGTGCTTCTACTTTCTCTTTCTCTTCCATATCAGCTTTGAGAGCAGCTAATCCGGACATTTCACCAAGTGTAGGAGCACCGGTTTCCATATCTGATTTTTCGACTTTCTCCTTCGCTTTCTTGGCTTTGTTTTTATCGGAATCGAGCTGACTCAATTCGATATTTTTACTTTGCTCATCAAAATTCAGTACAAAAGCATCTTCAACTTTATCTCCTTCCTTGTATTCTGCTTCTACTGATTTTGAGTAGTTCAAGAATGCTTCAGCACCCAAAGGCAACTTAACGAATACTCCTTTGTCCGTAGTTTTGACAACTTCTCCTTCCACTGAATTTCCGGGAGCGTACTCTTCAGCGTATTTTTTCCAGGGGTTATCTTCTACTTGTTTATGTCCAAGAGTTATTCGGCGATTGTCGAAATCTATACCAAGAATTACTACTTCGATTTTCTGATCTTTATCAACAACTTCATTTGGATGATCAACCTTTTCCGTCCAGCTTAGGTCAGAAACGTGGATCAAACCATCAATGCCAGGCTCGAGCTCAACGAATACACCAAAGTTGGTGAGGTTGCGAACTACACCGGTATGCTTGGAGCTCACTGGGAACCGCTCCTCAATATCTGCCCAAGGATCGTCCTCAAGCTGCTTCACACCAAGTGATATTTTCTTCTCTTCTTCATTGATGTTAAGCACGATACATTCAACGATATCATCTTTCTCAACTAATTGAGATGGATGTTTTATATGCTGTGTCCATGACATCTCTGAAATGTGAATCAATCCTTCAACACCTTTTTCAAGCTCGATGAATGCACCATAATCGGCAATCGAAACTACACGACCCTGTACTTTCATTCCTTCCGGATACTTCTCATTTATAGATTCCCAAGGGTGCGGTTGTAGCTGCTTCAGTCCAAGTGAAACTCGTTTGCTCTTCTCATCGAAGTCAATAACAGCAACGTTCATGCGCTGATCCAGAGATACGATTTCGTTTGGATCATCCACACGGCCCCAAGACAAGTCAGTAATGTGTAGAAGTCCGTCTACGCCACCAAGATCGATAAATACACCGAAGTCGGTGATGTTTTTAACGGCTCCTTCAAGAACTTGACCAGCTTCGATCGTTTCAAGGATTTCTTCACGCTGCTCTTCAAGATCAGATTCGATAAGTGCACGGTGAGAAACAACTACGTTTTCAGCAGCCATGTTGAGTTTAACAACCTGGAATTCCATGGTTTTTCCAACATAAGCGTCGAAATCACGAACAGGTCTGACATCAATTTGAGACCCGGGTAGGAAAGCATCTATACCCATAACATCTACAACCATACCACCTTTGATACGTCGCTTGATGTAACCTTCAATGATTTCGCCATCGTCGTGAGAGGCTTCAATTTTCTCCCAGGCGTGCAGTATGTCTGCTTTGCGGCGGGAAAGAATCAGCTGTCCTTCTTTGTCTTCAACACGATCAAGGAATACATCGATTTCATCACCGGGCTCCATTTCTTCCAGTGCTTCATTCGAAAATTCATTGACCTGAATAATACCTTCAGATTTAAATCCAATATCGACCACAACGTATTTCTCATCAACAGAAACTACACGGCCGGTAACAATTTCCTTCTCTTCAATTTCATTTAGGGTATCTTCATACATCCCCACCATCTCTTCATACTCTTCATCTGAGTACTCATCTGAAGGACGGTATAGATCTTCAATATTATATACTTCCCCTTCTACATCACCAGAAAATACGTGAGTAAGAGTTTCTTCCCTCTCTTGCTGCTCCTGTTCTGCAGCTGCGTCAGCTTCAGTTTCTGTAGCATCTGCTTCTTCGCTTTCTTCTTCAGTAGTTTCTTCAGCAGCAGTTTCTTCCTCAACTACTCCCTCTTTTTCTTCTTCTGTGGGTGTTGTTTCCTCAACCACATCTTCGGTTGATTCTTGTTCTTCCTGTTTTACTTCTTCAGTCATTATGTTTTGGTTATTGGTTTACCTCACAATTGACTTTCAACTGTGGGATAAGTTTAAGATTTAAGTTTTCTGTTGTGAAATTAGTTGTTTGATCTTTTGGCTGATAAAAGCTACTTGTTCGTTAAAACTCATATTGGATGTATCCACTAAAATTGCGTCATCGGCTTTTTTTAGTGGATCGGCTGCCCTACTTGAATCCGCTTCATCTCTTTGTGAAATATTTGCCTTCACTTCGTCCAGCGTTACTTCTTTTCCTTGAGCTTTCACTTCTTCATATCGGCGTTTTGCCCTTGTTTCCAGGTCTGCAACCATATAAAATTTAAGTGCAGCATCTGGAAAGACAGCAGTTCCAAGGTCACGGCCATCTGCGATATATATGTCAGTCTTAACAACCTCACGCATTAAATTATTGATGAAGGTGCGAACATCCGGATTAGAAGCTACCTCACTTACATGTTCAGAAACTTCCATAGAACGGATTTCATCACTTACGTCCGTATTATTTAATACAGCGTAAAATTTTTCATCTTTGAAATAAAACGTAATTTTGCTTTCTTCCAACCGGTCAAAGAACTCGTTATGATCTTTATTTGAGTTCAAGTATATAAGAGTAGCGACACGATATAATGCTCCGGAGTCAAGAAATTGAATCTGAAGATTAGCCGCTACGGCTTTGGCTGTTGAACTTTTACCGGACCCAGCAGGCCCATCAATTACTACTATCATAACAGAACAGCTAAAATAAAGTTATCTGCTTTATTATTCAATCAATTCTTGTTTAATATTTTCATAACTCTTAATTTTGGTTTCTCGATAAAAATCGGGTATTAACAATTCATAAAGCACCGTTTACCAATGCCAATTACCAAACAAGCAAAAAAAAGAGTTCGTCAGGCCGAAAAAAACAGAAAACACAATCGTGCTCGACGCTCAAAAATGAGAGAACTGATCAAAGATGTTTATGAGATCACCGATAAAGCAGAAGCTGAAAAAGCATTAAAGGAAGCTGTTTCTTTTCTTGATCGAATGAGTGTAAAAGGAATTATTCATAGTAATAATGCCGCTCGAAAGAAATCACAGCTAACTAATTACGTAAATAACCTATAGATATAAACGGATGCCCAATCCCGAATCAAAAGCATTGCTCGTCATTTTAGATGGATTCGGGTTGGCAGAAGATCCGAGTGTTAGCGCAGTGGATAAAGCTAACACCCCATTCATAGATTCTCTTTTTCAACAAAATCCACATTCCAAACTTTCTGCCAGCGGTGAAAATGTTGGCCTACCAGATGGTCAATTCGGGAACTCCGAAGTTGGTCACCTTAATATTGGGGCTGGGCGAATTGTTTGGCAAGAACTATCCCGAATCAACAAAGCAATTCAAGACAGATCATTTTTTGAGAATGAAGAGTTGCTAAAGGCCGTGGAAAAAGCAAAATCACGAAATAAGATTCATATCATGGGCTTATTTTCTGATGGAGGCGTACACAGCCATAACGAACACCTGTATGCCCTCCTCGAACTGTGCAAAGAACACGGCATCAATAATGTAAATGTCCATGCTTTCACTGATGGCAGAGACACCTCTCCCCAAGGAGGAGTTGATTACGCAAAGGAGTTTGAGTCTAAGGCGAAAGAAATTGGCGTAGGTACTTTAGCTTCTGTCGTAGGACGCTACTATGCTATGGACCGGGATAACAGATGGGAACGGATTGAAAAGGCATATAACCTCTTGGTTCATGGAACAGGTGAAAAATTTAATTCTGCGAAAGAAGCATTCCAAGCGTCTTATCAAAATGATGTTACGGATGAATTTATCAAACCTATTTTGTTAGATGAATCGGAAGAATCAAGAATTCAAAAGGGAGACGTCGTAGTATTTTACAATATTCGGGGTGATAGAGCTCGCCAAATATCTAGGGCTTTGAATGAGCCAGGGTTCAACGAATTTGATGTTGAAGACTTGCAGCTTCACTACACGACATTTACAGCATATGATAAAACTTTTGACTTTGCTCATGTAGCATATCCCCCTCAGGATTTGAAGAATACGATGGGCGAATGGATTAGCAAGCACGACCTTAAACAATTCAGAATAGCGGAAACTGAAAAGTATCCGCACGTTACTTATTTCTTTAACGGTGGCGTTGAAACCCCTAACAAAGGAGAAGAACGAATTGTTATTCCAAGCCCAAAAGTCGCCACTTATGACCTCCAGCCAGAGATGAGCGCCCAGGAAGTCGCTGATACACTTATTGAACAATTAAGCAGCGAAAAATTTCATTTTGTGGTCCTAAACTTTGCAAATCCTGATATGGTTGGACACACAGGTGATATGGATGCTGCTATAAAGGCCGTTGAGACGGTTGACGTGCAACTAAAGCGCGTATTAGAAACGGCCAACAATCACGGTTATCGCACTCTGATAATTGCTGATCATGGTAACGCAGATCAAATGATAAAAGAAGATGGTAGTCCACATACTGCACATACTACTTCTTTGGTTCCAGCCATTCTTGTTAATTATCCTGAAGAAATTACTCTTAAAGATGGTATCCTTGCTGATGTTTCTCCTACACTTCTGAAGCTTATTGGTCTGGAAAAGCCGGATGAAATGAAAGGTTCATCATTATTTTAATTGATTCTGATCGCATTTAGTTTGCATTTACTTTTCCTCGCTACTACCTTCGAGTAGTAATGAACTAAAGCTGAGTTTTACACGTTTTTTTAGCTGTAAAACAAAATAAAATTTTATTAAGAAAAAGCATTAAAGGAACTCGTCAATGGAGGGAAATTTTTCAAGCAAAGTTCGAGATGTAATTCAATTTAGTCGGGAGGAAGCTCTGCGTCTAGGACATGATTACATTGGAACGGAGCATTTAATCTTAGGTATAGTCCGCTTGGGAGATGGTGTTGCAGTTCGTATACTCAAAAACTTAGATTGCGATCTTTTCAAGCTCAAGAAAACAATTGAAGATACTGTCAGAGGTACTGGTGGTTCGGTTCAGGTAGGAAACATTCCACTTACAAAACAAGCCGAAAAAGTTTTACGAATTACATATCTCGAGGCAAAACTATACAAAAGCGATACCATCGGAACAGAGCATCTATTATTATCGCTGCTCAGAGATGATGAGAATATTGCTGCGCAGATTTTGCAACAGTTTAGTATCTCCTATGATGCAGTTCGAGAAGAACTCGATCTCATCATTTCAGGAAAATCACGGGAAGAGCAAAATGACTCCTCTTCCATGACCGCAAGTGCTTCTACATCAAAAGGATCATCCTCTGGTTCTGGAAGCTCAAGAGAAAAGAAAATGGAAAAATCAAAAACACCTGTTCTTGACAATTTTGGTCGAGATTTAACAGAAATGGCGGAAGAAGGCCGCCTCGACCCCATCATTGGTCGTGAAAAAGAAATTGAACGAGTGGCGCAGGTATTGAGCCGCCGAAAGAAAAACAATCCGGTTTTAATTGGCGAACCAGGAGTTGGTAAAACAGCCATTGCAGAAGGATTAGCAACAAGGATAGTAGAACGGAAAGTTTCTCGCGTCCTATATGACAAACGTGTCATTGCCTTAGATTTGGCAGCATTAGTGGCAGGCACCAAGTATCGCGGTCAGTTTGAAGAACGCATGAAGGCGGTGATGACAGAATTAGAAAAAACAGAAGACGTCATTCTGTTTATTGATGAGCTCCACACTATTGTGGGTGCTGGTGGTGCAAGCGGTTCACTTGATGCATCCAATATGTTGAAACCTGCACTCGCAAGAGGTGATGTTCAAGCAATTGGAGCTACAACACTTAATGAGTATCGACAGTTTATCGAAAAAGATGGTGCGCTTGAGCGAAGGTTCCAAAAAATTATGGTGGATCCTACGACTCCTGAAGAAACCACTGAGATTCTCAATCAGATCAAATCGAAGTATGAAAAACATCACAGTGTTCGATTTACCGGTGACGCCATAGAAGCTTGCGTCAAGCTCACCGATCGTTACGTAACCGACCATTTTTTACCTGATAAAGCAATTGACGCTTTAGATGAAGCTGGTGCTCGTGTACACTTATCAAATATCACGGTTCCTCAAAACATTATTGATCTTGAGGAAGAGATCGAAACCACCAGTGAAGAAAAAAATTCAATGGTGAAGAAGCAGCGATTTGAAGAAGCCGCACGACTTCGGGATAAGGAAAAACGCCTGATCGAAGAACTTGAAATGGCTCAACGTGAATGGGAAAAAGAGTCTGAGAACATCATATATGATGTAAATGAAGAAGATGTAGCATCCGTGATAGCTATGATGAGTGGCGTTCCTGTAAATAAGATCACTCAAAAAGAAGGACAAAAACTCCTCAAAATGAAAGAGAGTTTATCCGGAAAAGTGATTGGACAGGAAGAAGCCATTGTAAAACTTACCAAAGCTATTCAGAGAACACGAGCCGGACTTAAAGATCCATCACGTCCTATTGGGTCGTTTATTTTTCTTGGTCCTACCGGTGTTGGTAAAACTGAGATGGCTAAAGTTCTTTCGAAATATTTATTTGATAAAGAAGACACACTCATTCGTATTGACATGAGTGAGTATATGGAGAAGTTCTCTGTATCCCGCTTAGTAGGAGCGCCTCCGGGTTATGTAGGCTACGAAGAAGGCGGAGTACTAACAGAAAAAGTACGACGCAAGCCTTACAGTGTAGTTCTTCTTGATGAAATTGAAAAAGCTCATCCTGATGTATTCAATATATTACTTCAGGTACTTGACGATGGAATCCTGACGGATAGCCTTGGACGTCGTGTTGATTTCAGAAATACCATCATCATCATGACCTCCAATATCGGTGCTCGCGACATTCGCAATATGGGTAAAGGTATTGGATTTGATACCGATGACTCTGCGTTTGATTATGCGAAGATGAAATCAACGATTCAGGATGCCTTGAAAAAGGTATTTAATCCCGAATTCCTAAATCGTATTGACGACGTAATCACATTTCGTCCGCTTGAAAAAGAAGATATCTTCAAGATTATTGACATCATGAATGAAGATCTGTTCAAGCGAATCAATGAACTTGGATATAAAATAGATGTAACCAAGGCGGCTAAAGAATTCATTACAGACAAAGGCTTCGATCAAAAATATGGCGCACGACCGCTTAAGCGTGCCATTCAAAAATATATCGAAGATCCATTGGCTGAAGAATTACTTGAAAATGAACATCACGAAGGATCTGTTATCAAAATCAAGATGAATAAATCTCGTGATGGCTTAGCTTTTGACTGGGAAGAAGCAGAACCAAAAACAGAAGATAAAGCAAGTAGTAATAGCGAGGAAGATGCCTCAGAGGAAAAACCTAAAGAGGCATAAACGCTTACATTTTTTAATGCCTTAAACCCTGTGCTTCAATGCATAGGGTTTTTTTATGTAATAGGTTGCTTGTGTATTTAAAAGCGTACCGACACACTTAAGATTTTACTAAATCCTGTAAATATATAGCCATTCTCTTTGGTTCGGGTCATCTTAATAGGAAGTAATTCGGTGACTCCAATTTTTTCCGAGTAGTCCTGCCGCTCAATCGATCTTTTCGTCAAATTAATCGCATGAAATTCGATATCTGACAATTCTGTTCCGATTTTCTCGGCAGTCATCGCAATAATATTATCATCTTCGGGTACATAATTTGCATACTGCAACATATTCTTAAAACTCGTACTACCTTCCCGTTCACCCTCAAGAATAGAATACACGCCCACACGCCCATTTGACCGAATTGTTATATACTCACCATTATTGGTGAATTTTACTTCTGCAACGGGCTGATTGAAAGAGAATGTACCTAATTGCTTTCCAAACCGGTCTGTAATGTAAACCTGATCATCTGTACCTGAAGAGGCACTTACAATGGCTATGTATTGTCCATTTTGAGATACAAACACTTCTTTGATAAAACGATCACTGTTATAGTAAATATTGGTAGTCTGCCCGCCCGACCTGACAACACTTGCTCTTGACCCTTCTACTCCATCTCTTATGATTTTTGGATTGTATAAAACTACCGTTTTAAACATTGGGTCTGCGGCAAGTTCGGAAACCGATTCACCTTCCGGACTTTGAGAGCTATTCGAAATTGAATATTCTACCGTTCCATCTGTACTTAGAAATAAAAAATTCGCAATGTTTTCCCTGATGATAAGCTCACCATTCGGTTTTATGTAGATACGTGATGAACCATCGTTAGAATCAAAATTATATGTTTTATTCCTCATCACTTCCCCGGAACCACTCATAAAGGTTATGGTATTTGGATCTTTCACGGCTGACAACGCTGACACACTGCTTAAAGTAGCGTTATTTGGATTTGACAAGTTCCGGTCTGATAAGTCCACTCTGTGCCCTGCCACCATAAATTGGTCATTTGAGAATGACTGCGTATTGGATGTTTCTGTAATGGTAATAGACTGTGCATCTATTTTTCCATTTATAAAAAGTAAAAAGCAAAAAACTATAGTTAGTAACCGCATGATTTAAAGTAGTATATGGTAGAAAAAATTTACTCTGCTAAGAAAGGGATATTTATGCAAAAATGATACAAAAGAGAATCTTTCTGTTTGTGATTACATCAACTATCTATTACCATCAAAGAAAAATCTGTGATATCTATTATTAGCGTGTTCCCTCCATATAGAGGAGGAATATCAACATTTAGCGATTATTTATACAGACATTTGAAGGACATTACTGATGTAAAGGCGTTTAATTTTTCACATCTTTACCCCCCTTTTCTATTTCCGGGAAAAACCCAGTTTGATCCCGCAAAGATAAATATACAATACGCTGACAGAATTCTTCACTCCTGGAACTTTTTTAAGTGGAAGTCTGCGGCTAAAAAAATCGCTCTCACAAAACCTGAACACATCCTTTTTTGTTATTGGCATCCTTTTTTTGCTCCGCTTTATTTACAGATCATAAAAACTATACGGAAAACTAATAAATCTACATCAATAAGCCTGTTGGCCCATAATGTTCTGCCTCATGAGCATTTCCCCTTTGGTAAATCTCTATCACGACAGTTATTCAATAAGGTTGACAAGGTCATCCTGCTTTCTCAAAAAAGTTTAGACGAATTTAAATCACTGGGGATAAAAACAAATGTCTCTGTTCTTTTTCATCCCGTTTATGAACAGGAAGCGCCAGAAAAATCTAAACAGGAGATTCGAGCAAAATATGGGTTTTCAGAGTCAGATTTTGTTCCTTTATTTTTTGGATTAATACGGCCATACAAAGGTCTTGACCTATTTATTGAAGCGCTAAATGCTTTAGATTTTGAACGCTATAACCTTCATCCATTCATTGCAGGAGAATTTTACACTGATAAAAAAACGCTTATAAGCCAAATTAATACAAATGACCTGCATCAATACCATATCATAGACCGATTTGTTAGCGACGATGAAATGGCTGAAATATTCTCACTCTCAGATGTATTAGTAATGCCTTATAAATCGGCTACACAAAGTGGAATATTGGCAAATGCCATAAATTTTGAACTCCCCTCAATTGTTACTGATCTTAAAGGGCTAACGGAGCATGTAGTAGATCACAAAACAGCTCTGATAGTACCCCAAAACGATGTTAAAGCACTCTCAAAAGCAATACTTTCATTAGCTGACCAAAAAAATATAAAACCAATTAGGGAAGCACTTCCTGCCTTAAAGGACAAGCTAAGCTGGCATAACTTTTGTCAGAGTCTTCTATCGGAAATTAGG
>QAXH01005960.1:1605-12638 GCA_004335635.1 Chloromonas sp. AAM2
TTACCTCGAGGCACAAACCCTGATGGCAAGCTGCCGTGTCGATTGGCCTGCTGGTATCGGTTCAGGCACGCTGCACCAAACCGAGCAACTCGAGTCAGAGCAAGTCCCCAAATGCTCCAACGCAGACTGCACTTGATTTGGCGTTTACAGCTGCTCGCCTTGTGTGGAAGGGGTATATTGTGTTCTGTTCCTCTCTCGTTTTGTGAGGAGAAGAGACTTCCGACCGTAAACGGTTTCCGTGGCCTGGGCAGGTGGAGTTCAAGCATCAATCATGCCCGTGCTTGCCCTTGGTTATGGTGATCGCACGAGCTTCTATGCATGTCCAACAACTTGCATGGGAAAGATGCAGTTCAAGAATTGTGTCCCATCGTGCCAGGTGTACCCATGCAGCTTTTCACCCAAGCTCCATTGAGCCCAGGCCACACAAACCCAAGGCCACATCAAGCAGAACAAATCGGAGCCAGTACCAGTCTATGGGCTACATACGCTGCTCAAAAAGCTTCCACATTTGCATGCTGTAAGGAGGGCTGCTCCACTCCAGGTCAGCTCAAATCAAACAGTTGTTTGTATTCATTGGCTTGTACTCATTGCAGAGCAAAACATACCTAGCTTGTACTCAAGTGCTAAGCCAAAGTCCCTTTTGGCCGCCCTCTTTGGAGGATCCCCAACGGACCCTCAGCAGCGCTGTGTGCAGGCCTCGCGTCGTAAGTTGTTTGTACTTACGGGCTGACGCACTAGAGGCGATCAATTAAAGCCAATGTCAAGGGGGCTTATACCACTAGCTCCAGAAGGACAGTTGTGTGCCGGCAGCTGAACTAGGGCAACTGAGCTAGGGAGAGAGAAAGGTAACGAGATACATCGGTGTCGATGATATCAGAAACGTGGTCTTCACGAAGTGACTGCAGCGCAAGCCGAGCTCAGACCTGGCTGCAGCCTGGATTGTCGGATGCGAGTCCATTTTGCATTGGCCTTGATTGATCGCTTCTAGTGCGGCAGCCCGTGTAACCCCATTCCACCCAAGGAATCGTGCTACATGGTGTGCACTCCCACCCTTGTAAGCCGAGCGGTTACCTTACCTTGCCAAAACCCGCTACCGTTTTCAGCACTTTTTTGGCGTTCCCCACCCTGCCGGAGCCATCCCACAGCACTTGCTCAAATTGATGCTGACTGCATTGATGTTACGTGCGAGGATGGAGCCTTGTTTGGCCAGTCTCTTGAGCATGGTCTTGCTGCCGCTCGTTGCCTCGGACTGGGTAGGGCACACATCTCTGCAGAACGGGAAGCCGGTGGTTCGCGTTCTGGCCATTGGTGACAGCATAACTGCAGGCTATGTGGATGGCGAGATGTCGTTGCACCCGGTGAGTTAGGCATGCAAGCCGGCCACTAGGATTGACCGGCTCCTGATACAACAGACCAGCCATCCAGCGGATTGTGCCTACTTCGGTAGAGTAGGCCTGACTGATGTCCTCCAGCTTCACGAAATCCATGCCTTGGAGCAAAAATACGAATGCCTTGGCATGCTGCTTGCTGCTTGCAGTATGCGGAGGAGCTGGTGGCCTTGGCTAAAGCAGCAAACCTCACAAATCTGCAAGTAAGCTTCCCCAGCAGCCTTGACATCATTAGGCCGGCCAAGGCATGGTCAGCAACAGGCCACCCTGCAGTCTAGTAGGATTGTTTGGGCACGTGGGAGGTTCATTGATCGTTCGTTAGGGGCACATCAGCTGAAGATTGGCCCCAGCATGGGCTTGGCTATGCTCATGCAATTGGCCGTGAGTTCATGCACAAATACGCACGCTAATATCATCAGGCATCTGAAACGTGGATATCGTGTGGGTCAAAAAATGCAAACAATTTTTTTGTTGTTCGGGCAGCAGAAGGTGTCCACATGCAGCGCATGCAGCTTGCCTGTCCATGCACGCCGTGACTGGCCTTGACATACACGTGCGCGCTGCACCCTGTCAACTGTACAGGTGGTAGAGGAAGGTGTTAGTGGTGAGGTGGTGGTGCCTACCATGACCGACAGATGCAAGCAGGTGGGTGCAGCTTCTAAACAACCACAAACACCACAAGCACCGTAAACACCATAAAACACATAAACCACGACTTGCAAGGCATGGTTGCAAGTTTCTTGATAGGTGGGCGCAACTTCTAAACAACCACAAACACCACAAACACCGTAAACACCATAAAACACATAAACCACGACTTGCAAGGCTAGCAAGTTTCTTGATATTTACTATTACCTGTTATTTGAGTGCGTAAGCACCTCGGGTGTGGGCAGGTGATTAACAACAGAAACACACACCGCAAGCGAATTTCAGGCATGGGCTGCACAGGCCTTGCCAACAGCCTGCTTGCTGCATGTTGTTTATTGCTTGACCACAAACGGCAAAACAATGTCTGATATGTTTGCTCATGCAGATACTAGCAGGTGCCCAAGCGTCTGCCCGCGACTTCACACATGTAAGTACTCTTCCCGGTCAGCAACACGTAGCCACTCCGTTGTATTCCCACCGCCTCTGCCGGTCACTGTACTGTCTATTCCGTTGGCTTTTTTTCCTATGCTTGACCTCAGGCAACTCCTTGCATGGAAGCGTCAAGCAGCTACCGCTCACACTCATGCTTAGCTAGCTAACTAACGATAACAAGCTCCATCAGCAGCCTGTCTTGTCTGCCACGACTTACTCTCCCGCGTTGCTTCTAACTCAACTCCAACTGTATGGCGTACACACACATGCAGGTCATAATCCAAGGCGGCGTCAATGACATTGGCGCTAACAGAGACTCAGCTGATATCTTCCAGGGGCTGCAGCACATGTACAA
Source organism: Chloromonas sp. AAM2 (assembly GCA_004335635.1). NCBI lineage: Eukaryota > Viridiplantae > Chlorophyta > Chlorophyceae > Chlamydomonadales > Chlamydomonadaceae > Chloromonas > Chloromonas sp. AAM2. Next base: position 4,429 of record QAXH01005960.1, read on the forward strand.
GGTGCTCCAATTCTGTGGTGTTGGGCATCAACCTTGTGTTGCACTTCAGCCTCCATACAAGTTGGGGTACTGAACATGGACCTCGTGCAGTCTCCATGCAAGTGCAGCCTCCATACAAGTGCAGCCTCCACGCAAGTGCCATGGTGTTGTTCTAGCGGCTCCCTGAGTGCAGCTTAGGCAGGTACTGATATGCATGGCCAATCCACTTGCCTAGCCATTAGGCAGCACAATCAAACACACATCGCAAGCAAGGCCTGCATACAGTTGTCATGATGCATGGCTTTAGACGCAGCCTTGAACCTTAAACAAACCTGGACTCTCAACCTGCAACCTTTAGTTGCGTGTTGTGTGTGATGGGGCCGTGCAAAGGTGTTGTGGGACACAGGCACAGTGTTGAAGGTGCCATGCGAAGCACGTGTTCAGCCAGCCGTGACTCCAGCACTGTTTGCAGGGCACATGAACTTGTTTGCGCGTTCTGCATGCAGGCAGCTGAGGCGCATGGGGCCCACGTGATTGGCGTTACACTCATGCAGGTGTGGCTGCACATGCATAAGCACGTGTTCCACACGACAGCAAGCAGTTGGATGAGGCAAGCAGTGTATGCATTCCCGCAATGTGATGGCGATAAGGATTAGCTTGCGTTGATGGTTTGTGACTCACCAGCGGCTCGTTGAACAGCCAGCGGTCATTCCCAACCATGAGAATAAAGCGCTTTTCTGTTTTCAGGGCCAACGTTCAGCCTCGTGACTGTGTGGCTCGGTGCAAGGGGTACAGGAAAAAATTGTACAGACAGGCACGGCTGTGGATGATATGGTTGTCCGATGAATTTCTTCCACTGAAAACAAGGCCAGGGAGATCACCTATGGGCTGGGATTCATAGCCCACTGCACTGTGGTGTATGTTTCAAGAGAGACTAACAATGTCAGTTACGGTTTCATGAAGGCCGCATCCACAATCCTCTAGGGATTTTTTCTGAACTGTATCAACACAGCTGTTGGGACTGCTGGTACAAGTCCACCCCTCGCCTTGACGGCTCGCTTTGTTTTGTCCATGCAGTACGCTCACAACCCACCCAACATGAGATCGTTTGATGATAAGCGCAACCAGGTCAACAGACTCATCAGGGCGTATTTCAAGGAGCACATGATGGTGAGAGCAAGTGTGACCTTGGACTGTAACGGTTCAATTGAAACGGGTTGGTGTGTGATCAAGTCTGACGTGTAATGTTGATTAGCCAAAGGGATCGCCTCTGGCAGCCCTTCCTCTGTCTGCACGACTGCATATGCATGACATGACGTGGTATTGGTAGCTGGTATTGGTGGTATTGTTAGCACTAATAACTAGTAGTACTGTGTATGGGTAGCAGGGGCGAATTTCTTTCTTTTGCACGCATGTGCTACATGCACTGAATTGACATGCACGGTATGGTCCATGTTGCCTTGGTTACCACGCAGACCATCTGGCTGCTGATTTCAGCGGTTTGTGTGCAATTGTTTTATCATCTTCATTGTTTTGTTTTGTTTTGTACGTGCTCACAGGGCAAAACAACCAACTATCTGGTGGATTTGGACACACTCATCACCCCTCACACACCCCCAACCGACATCACACAAGGGCTATCATATTTCCACGACCAGGTTCATCTTACAGCAGCCGGATACAGACTGGTTGCCAAACATATCTGGGATCAGGTTATCCAGTTTGCATTGGAAATCAGCGCATCTTAAGAATACAGCCTTGGCAACTTGCGCATTGCCGTCTTACCTGACCTGCCAAGTAAACCCATTTTTGAAACACTCGGACCCTTGAACCCTTGACACCTTCGTTTTGCCGTGTACCCTACTGACTGCTTTTTAGCGTTCCAACTGACAGGCATTGCGAGAAGGTCTAATAGGCAGATTGATTGATTTTTTTTGTTTCTTGCTTTGTAAAGCCATTCCTTCTGATTTGGCTGATGTTTCTCTCTCTCCCTCATGGCTTCCCCTGCATAGGTTTCATAATCTAGACACATGCACCACATGCGCACACTGACCAGCCATGCGTTCAGCAGTAAGTGGAATGTTCTCGCAAAGGCAGTTGAAATGCTGATCTCTACCAGCCCGGATTCATCACGGCAAGAGGATCTACGGCTTCAAACGGGCAAGCACAAGTTGATGCCAAAAGCTGAATGTGACAAGCAAATACTGGAGTAGGCTTGCGTGGGTGCAGGCTGACGATGCAGGACAGCCACAATTGCATCATGGACGCTGGTAGCGGCTGTTATTGGACGTTGTGATACCTTCAGCCAAACTGAAGTAGGCCAGCTGCTTGAGGAAAGCAGCCATCTGCATCTGCTTCAGAAAACGTCCGTGAACCCTGCCAGGACGGCTCGTACAGCAGACCCGGCCTCACCATGTACGCTTTACCGGTCTGTGTCTGACTAAAGCCGTTACCTATCAAGCAGAACTCAGACAAGTTCAGGAGGTTGATGATTTCAATGAATAAATATCCACTGGCAAGGAGTAACATTGTGCCAGAGGGCTTGTTCAGGGTAGGTCAAGGGCGGTACACATCCCGTCCCGTGGCCTTATGACGGCTTCCCTGATGTAACAACAATCAAGAAAACTGCCCTGCCTCCAGCAGACAACTGAAATCCCCTATCATGTGGACATGTTGCTCAGCAACGCAGCCAGTGCTGCTGCTGCAAGTGCCACCCCAACCGCTGCACCTCCAAGCAATGTCGTGCTGCACTGGCCAGCAGGCCGGTGCTTGTCTGATGGCGCAGTCACGGCAGTTACAGAAACTGCCGGCCCTGGAATCCAGTAAGGCAGTTTCTTGGCAACTGTCGGTGCTGATTCCAGCTCAGTGACCTGTTGGCAGACACACCCATACAGCATTCTTAGTCACATGGGCCAAGCAATTCACCACCATGAACAACATAGTAACAGTGCTTTATGTGATGCACACATGCAGGGCTAGGCAAAGATGTCTCCTGCGCTGGCCAGGGTCACCCACCATGCTGAACATATCTCTCAATATTGCTCATATCTGTCATACGCCACATGGACGGCTAGGCGACGACGTGTGCTGCACTGCTGGCAGAGGTGATATGCAGGTGGTGATTGGGGCACAGAGCCTCGAGCCACACCTGTTTTTCCATCTTTGCCGGGTCTGTGTTGCCCAGCAATGCTCCCAGCAAGTCAACTGTTCTTGCAGCGGCTTCTGCCGGCCCCTCTTCCAACAAGAGGTAGTCACACACAGGCAGACCACCCTGCAACCCAGGGTTTGATGTCACAGCCCATGCGTGCTTTGGCCCACCGGGCTTGATACCTTACTCAGCCCAATCGGGCAGATTGACACCAGCCATGGTACATCTGCGCCATGGCCAATGACTACCACATCACCAGCACCACAAATGACCAACAGCAGCCACATATTCTGACCACTGCAATGCAGCCTCCCTTATGCGACATGGCTTGCGTTCAAGCTCAATGCATGTAGGGCCCCTTATGTGATTGATATATGATACCCACTATTCCGTTGTCACACGTAACTGTAAACACTTCTATGTAATATCTACACTCACCAGCGCAGGCATCGTGACACGTCTGGGCAGGCCGGCTGCGTACGGCCGCGCCAACGGCTGCGCTTGGGAGACCAACGGGTGTTGCCCGCCCTTGCTAGCGTCCTTCTCTTCGCCCTGCCCCGCTTCCTCCTCTTCCTGCCAGCTCAACGCGTCTTCCACGAGGATGTCCAACCGCACTCGCAGGGAGGTGCACAGATCCGCCTGTGCGAGTGTACAAGGTATATCACACTCGAGTAAGTTCAAGCATGTAAGAGGAGAGAAGTGTCGTGAGCAAGGTGTGGCATCAGAGGTGGTACGGACAAACGGCCTGGGCAAACAGCCCACACGAGCTCAACAGTCACGAGCTGAACATGAGCAAAGCAAAGTGGAGAAAAGCACCATGGACAAACAGGGCGGCTGAGCATGGGTGAATATAAACTGGGCGCAAAGGCTTAGCTGTGAAGAGACACTGTGTTTTGCATGGACGCACGAGGTGCATCAAGTTTGAATGCGAAGTGAATTGAGGAGGTTTCGCTTGTGAGGCACTGCAGTCTGCGCCAGCGGGCATGTTTTGAGCGCAGGACCATGCCCTTTTATTCAACATAACAGTTCTGCTGGGCGGTGGCCCCATGTATTGCATGCAGATTGCTGCCCACCCCTGCTTGGCCTACCCTACTGAGCGCCTTGTGCTCTTGAACACGCACTGGGGTTACCTCACAGCACACCTTGAGATCTTGCACAGCCGAAGCCCAGGCCTGGCGCTTGTGTACCACCGCCAGACCCTGCTGCCGGCCCCGCAATTTCCCGCGCCCACACACCGCCACCACTTCCGTTTCCACACCCCGCGCCGCCGCGTCACCACCACCACCGTCCCCACTCTCCGCCCCCGCCTCTGGCTCCGATGTGCTTAGGCCTTGTAGGGGTAGAAGCTGGATGGTGGCAATGGGCAGGATCCCATCTGCTGCTTGTGTGGCTTTGGTGGTGGCGGGAGTGAGGATATCGAGCAGCAGGGTGTCAGATGCGGGGATGCTGTTATCCACCATCGCTGCCAATGCGCAACTGCACACAGGCGACTGCACACATCTGTTTTACGCAGGGCAAGTCGTCAGAAGACACGGGGTGGAGCTGCGCATTGCAGACAAGCTTCAACACAGGCAGTTGTACCAGACTGCAGTGCACATCAAGGCAGGACATGACAGCACGCTGGGCACTGGATGGCTCGCTACCATGGCCGAGCGATCATCACACTGCGCAACCCGTGACACTCTCGTTGCTCCGTACTTGACTGTGCTAGCATGTGCTGGATGAGATGGCCATCTGGGACTGGAATGACATCTGGAACAGGTGGTCATTATACTTTCATTTCTCTTGACATAAGAGAAGCCGTCAAAAGACACGGGATGCAGGATGTATACTGCAGACAAGGCTGGCTGTCCTACTAGCGCGCCTTGGTGCCCTGCCGTGTTGCAAAGTTCTGACCGTGGTGAAGCCGTCAGAGGACGAGGCTGCCGGCTGCAGTTGGCAGCCCATCCTGCCTGCCTAGGTCTGTCTCCCACCTGACTGACTGACACTCCTGTTTCACGAGCCCCTCCATGTGCCGGTTCAGGCTGGTGGTGCGGGTAGGCATGGGCAGCTCACAGTCAACTGGCCAACTGAAGGCAGGCAAAACGCATGGAGAACGCAAGAACAAGTCAGTGTTAGTCGAACACGGCCAGATGCCGCGTGAGTGCCAGGCCACGAGCATGGCATGCCAGTCAAACTACGCAGGGAGAAGGCATCTTGGAGATCCTGGCAGGGCAAGGGAGACCTCAACGTGCAGCAAGTGAAGCGCCACAACATGGGCATGAAACGCCAGTCAACCTGATCATGATGTGCACAGCAATGTGTGGTACAAGTGTCCATCCATCTGCCACTACACCACCTATCCCTCCTCAAGCACTGTGCAGATCAAAACAGGAAGCACACACTGCCGTCCTGTGCTTGCCATCAATGCAACCACCTCTACAAGGTTTTCAGTGCCACCTTGCCTGGCCCCTACCGGGGGCTTCCTCGCTGCTCACATTCAACACAATGTGATTCACATCTATTTGCCAGCAAAGCAACGCAGTGTAATACACATGGCCCGGACAAGTTCGATACCTGCAGCTCAATTGCATGAGGTTGGCCGCACAAGGTGCCCATTTCAGCTCCGATATGCTAAGGCTGCTGGGCGAAGGGGCGGTGGCGGGGCCGGAGCGGGCCGTCACCCTGCGGGACGTGTCTGCATGGATCAGCACCAGCTCGGGACCTGCATGCACGCATGGGTGCCATGGACTACAATTACATTCCACACCACAGTATTCCACACCACTGGGTGTCTGGTACTTGTAACATCTGATTGTTCCATGCTGTTCCAGCGTGAAAGAGCGGTGTACACCGACACATCCACACACACATCTAGCAAGCATGTTCTCTTACTGCCGATCTCTAGAATATGACATGTGAGGGACATGCTGCCTGATGCGACCCTGAAGGTTATCATAGCCGTTCTAGTTCTTGCATGGCAAATCTTCCAGTGGCCCCAGTGCGGCCTCAATACTCAGTATGCAGAGTCTTATCTCCACTAGCACAACACATGCCAGTGCCTTGCATGGGGATCGCAAACAGATTGAATGTGCAGCGCTCACCAGAGCTGCTGAGAGACTTGCTGACAGGCAGAAGGCTTGATGCCAACACACTTGATGTACACGGCCCACCTGTGCTGGCAGATGCATACAGGCATCTGATGCGCCTGATGTCCTGAATGACGGACCACAGCTGCGGGGTGCAGGACTGGTAACCCGCATCGGAGCAGAACAGATAGCAGCCCAGCAGGCAGAGACCTGCGCAGCATGCATGCATAAGTGGCGTGAGCATGGGCACACTGCAGCGCATGACTGTAGATGTGCATGAGTAAGCACTAGTTGTTTGGCGACTTGGATCGACAAACTAGCAAGCTTGCCTGCTGTCGCTGGCTGCAAGCAAGCACAAACACATGTACCGGCTAAGCCAGCGCGTGTACATAAGTCATAGACGTCAGAACGGAAAAACTCCGAGCCCTTATGAGAAGCTGACAGGTTTGGACCTGCCATGCAAGTATGCAGATGTGAGTTTTCCACCCACGTAGTGTCAGGCGCATTGGCGGCTGAGCCAGCGAACAGTAACCTTGGCCTGCCAAGAAGTGGCGGCTGGGAATCTTGTGTTCTGTCTGTGGGCCATGCCAATGGCTCACCTCCAGGCAGCATCCTAGACACTTGCTCAGCATGCTGCACCACCCAGGCCACATCCACAGCCACCGCTGTCACTGCGGCTGGTCCGCCTGCGGCTGTGCTGGCCTGTCCTGAGGCCTTCTTGCCCTTGCTGGGAGCAGGTGCGGAAGGAGCCCCCACTGTGCATTGCACCGTCTCCTGACCGTCCTGCAGGCATTAGCAGGCACAGAGCAGGGCGCGTGCATGTAGGAATGTGCTGCGAGCAGTGGAGGAAGTAGAACTGAAGAAAATCAGTACGAGATGAACGTCACAGCGTCATGGGACGCAAGAAGAAGAGGCAGGTGACTCCAAAACTGTGGGGTACCCTGACTCAACCCCTGACTGACCAGCTTGCAGGGTGTTTTTAATTTATAAGCTGGTCATTGAAACTTGGTGGCCGTTGCATGGGTGTTGCGCGCTTCCAGCTCGACTTGTCCCTGACCTGCGGTGGGCTTGGCACCAGTCCAAGGATCAGATCGCGAGCACCAACGGATTCCTTGCCTATCAGTAGTCCAACCTACATCGAACGAACAACAATAGCGCGCCTGTTACGTCCACACCGGCTTGCGCATCGCATGTTTGCGCGCAGGTCGATGCGCACCTCTGCGAGCACCTTGCGCTGCAACAAAGCATCGAAATGGTCCTGTATCCACGGTTCAGCCTGATAAGACCGGCCCATGCTGCTGTGAGAAATGCAGCACCATGGGTTATGGGTTTTTTTCAGGTGTTACTCGGTGTTGGTTCGCGGATGAGGTGTAACATCACCCATACCAGTGTGCAACGGCAATGACCATGTGTGTGATGCGGTTGAGCACAGCTCAGCGCTTGTGTGGGTATTGCAGCCGTGAGAAAAGGCCACCAACCTTTCACACCTTGCTGCACAGCTGCACAACCACGAGCAGCACTTGGCACGGGCTGACACACTGAAGGCGATCAATTCAAGCCAATGTAAAGTGGGTTTGATACCACTCGGAGCGATATCTCCAGGAGGCAGTTGTGTCTTGCCATGCAAAATGGGACCATGGAGATGCCCCTGACAATGGTAATACAACTGGAGCCTCCCCTCGCCCCGCCAAACTTTGTTTTTCATGTGCCTTTTCAAGCCCGACCCTTGGGCAAGTCCTGGTTGACCAGTGGTGAGTCTATGTGTGTCCATGCAACTGGCCATTGGCTCCAAGAGACCTCGAGTGGGCACAACAGCGGAGCCTGATCCTGACTTCAAGGACGAGAAAGCCATGGACTGAGGCAGTTGCCTACGGCAAGCACATCAAGCAGGTGTTGGGGCTCTCAAAGCCAACAAGGATGTGCCAAGCCCACCGCCAGGGGTGCGGGTACCACGCAGAGAAGTCATCACCCTCATCAAGGATGCGCTGCAGCTGTCGTGATGTATGGCTGTCCAC
>QAXH01005960.1:13273-29170 GCA_004335635.1 Chloromonas sp. AAM2
CCCAGGACCAGCCTGTAGTTGTCGCCTCGCTGGCTGTTCATATGCCAGTATTCCCAGGTGTATTCCACCCTGACTGCTTGGTCTCCCGCTTGATTGTTGCATTTCCAACGGTAAACCAGTTGTTACCTACTACCCTGGCATTGGTGACGTCACTGTTGGTGGTGAACTGAACGTCCCTGTGCCTGCCTTGCGCCACTTGCAACTTCACAGCTGCCACACAATAAGTACAAGCGATATATGTGATTGCTGCTTTGCTGGCAAGGCTGGCTTCTCCATCACCGACACCTGTGCGGATACCATGTCCACGTACAGCATGCAGCCAGGCATCAGCGCAGGCACCGCAGAGGACAAGGAAGCCGTGACGACTAAATGGTCGCTGCGGTTAGAGGACTTGCTTCAAACAGTCTCCCCTGGCGCGTCCTGAAGTGTGACACACACTTTTGGCCAGACCTGTAAGAGCACCTGCGACGAGGTAAGGTGTGAGTGCTTGCTTCCACCATGGACTCTCATCAACAAGCTTGTGCCATGAAATCCGAGCTTGATGGACATAAATGCGGCATGCCAATTTGTGTTGTGTGCCGGTGATTGCCCACTCTCTTGCCCTCCATGGCACACAGAAATGCGACAGTCAAACGTAACGTCAATGTGACAATGTACTAAAAATGAATTGATTGTTAGAATGTAATGATAATAATGTAATGTTTTGTAAGTAGGTGATCAAGCCAGCGACAGTGCAAGCACTGGTGGCGCACATTGACTCAACATCAGGATGAGTTGATGGCGTTGCAATTTGAGTTGTGGTTTGCTGTGCCAATTTTGCAACATCAACAAGTTATGTAGACTCTGTGCATTCCCAAAGCTGGAGTAGCAATACCTAGTGTCTGACTGTGTCATTCACGCAGTTCCGCTGCTCATGGAAATCTCATGAGTCTCAACATCCCAACCTGGCAGAAGATGCCCAACCGTGTATGGCCATGAGAGGGTCAAGATTCCAGTGCTGCACAACAGCAACAGCAACAACATTGTGTGGGACACTGGTCACACATCTATGGATGCTCAAGTTCGCGATGGTTTGGAACGTGAGCCGAATGAAACGAGTGCGAACTCAGATGCGTTACCGCAAGGGTTTTCATCACGAACCTTTGCACCAGTTGACGCACCTCGCCTGCACAACTCAGCGAATTTATCAGTTTTTGACATCGCAACCATGCAAACACGCAGCTTTGCTCAGCATAGCCCACGGTGCGGGTTTGGCACCCGCCAAGTTCGTTGCAGGGCTGCACAAACCCAGAATGTGACCAAGCCTGCATTTCGCTACGAGATCACAGAGAAGATGAAGGAGACGTTCAAGCGTGACGGGTATGTGGGGTTCTGCACATCATCGCTGTTCGAGAACGCGCACAGGATATCTGATTTGTCGTTCGCGCATCGCCCATGCAGCTTCGTGCATTTGCGTGGCGTCATGACGGATGAGGAGATGAGGCTGCACGTCGACCCTGTGAGTGGCGGGGCTGAGACAACCTTTTTTTGGGACGATGCCCGCATCAACCTTGCCATTCAACCCTGCTTTTGATGGGGGCGAACACATCAAACGCGTTACATGCAGCAAATGTGCCATGGTAGAGCAGGCAATCATTGTTTCCGAGACCATGTAACTGCCAGCCAAACAACACGGCTGGTACTTCCTATTCTGGCCACCATGAGCATTCTAGTCATACTCGTGATGCCCACTATCCAAGCCTGACCTTCCAACCACTCCTCACCTGCCAGTAATCACTGCACATGGTTACCAAGGGACCTTCCATGACGTTGTCCTTCTCATTCGAGAGCATCCTCTGTTGTGGCTTGCAGGTGTACAACAAATTCATGAAGGGCGAGGTGGCAGGGGCCGTATCATTAGATGGTGAAGACGCCTCAGGAGGGGCAGAGGCTGTGGCTGCCGCACCAGCTGAGACGGCCTCAGTGCTCGATGTCATGCTGCCACGTGATCTGTTTCCAGAGTGGCAGGGCAACCTTTTGGAGCAAAAGGCTGAGGTGAGAGAGCAGTGCTTGCCATGTCACCATAACAATGACTCATCTCTCTTGCACGGTCATTGGCCAGCCCTCACAACCCTCACTCGTCTACCAGGTTGTATCCCACAGTAAGAGATCGTTAATCTCAGTGGTTTTGTTCCTCTTGTGCTTCCCACAAGTTTGATTTTTCCAATCATCGTTTGGATCTGGCATGGTCAGTCACTTGCATGAACTAGCCAATGGTGAGCCACCTGTTGCTGTGCACACAATACATGGTAGCGTGCATGGTATCATAATGTGTTGTCAAGTGCCGAATGGAGCTGCGTGTACTTGCTATTCGTGCACAATTGCACAGTTAGTTGTTTCATGTGACTTTTTTTATCAATACTTTGACATACAATAAATCAATTGTAATTGCTGACCGTGCAGGACATAGCCATGCAACTGCTGGACACAGACGAGGTGGAACTCGACTTTGATCAGATTCTGGCCAAGCGTCCCAGGTCGCGCGACAGCGGCCTGCCCTGGCACCAGGACGCTGTGAGTGGCAAATCAGATGGGAAATGCATTTTTCGTACCATGATTATTCCATGACTTTGAAGCACCTGTTAACTCATCGTCAGCGGTGTGTCGTTAGCACTAACCATGGAAGAAATGAGATGCTGAGTGGAGCAGGCACGGTATGCAAAGCACCAGGTTAATAGTTTGAACCGGAGAACACAGCACCTGGGCAGCAGGTTTGGCCATGAAGGCAAGAACGCTGCGGGTGCAGCCAGCACATGACAGCTGGTATTCAAGCACTTTACGACGCTGATGGGGCGACCAGGAAAATAGGCAGCAAAGAAGGGGCAGGTGCAGTCCAGTCACCTGGTATAGGATAGATCCTTGTTTGACTGGGCGCTATTGCAGGCCTATTGGCCCCCTGAGTTGACCGGGTATGACTGCTCCACCGCCAACATGTGGGTGGCAGTGAGCGACGTGCCCGTGGAGAGCGGCTGCATGCGCTACGTGGCGGGGTCGCACCGGGAGGCGAACCTAAGGCCCCATGAACCAGGTGAGACAGGCAAACGGGCAGATGATGATCATGGTGACTTGAGGATGATGTGATGATGATGATGATGACATGATGATGCACGCCATCAAATTCCTGAACCAGGTGGGATAAGCACATGGAGAGTCGATGATCATGATGGTGCCTGGGCAGAGGATAGAAGATCATGATCCTGACGCATGGCCCATGAAGTACCACCAAAGTGACTGTGCAGACTATTGCACCCAAGGCCGCGGATGGATGGGCCGCTCAGGCGTTTTGCCAGGCGGCTGCCCACATGCGCGGCAGCAGACATTCACTCCATTTATTGCCACACCACCACCTGTTGCTGACAGGGACCAAGTGCGTGACATGCCTAGTTAGCACATCAGCCGCTGATAGGTTAGGTGACTTGCACGTGTTTGTGGCTGCAGTGAGCAAAGAGGACAGCGATGTGCACAACCTCAAGACGCTGGTCAAGGGCGAGCAGGCAACCATGGTGCCCATGAAGCGAGGAGACATCGTGGTGCACAGGGAGAATGTGGTGCACGGCTCAGGGCCTAACGTAACGGATGAATGGAGGTGAGGCTGCTGTTGCTGCTCATGATCAAGTAGGTTTGGTTTTCTGGTACCCCTTCTTTCTGGAACCTCAAGTACAGCAGCGTTTCTATGCAATGTGCGGCAAAGCAGCATGGGACTGGTTCTCTTACTGCGAGCATGCAGTTGCTGTCACAGATGCTGTTACAGGTTTGCCGCGCGTGGTTTGCACAACCTCGGACATCTGCTGCTGCTGCTGAACAACACGCACACATGGCTGCAGGTGTGCGTACATTCTGAACTACAAGCGCAGCACATGCGTTGTGACGGAGCGGGCCCTGGGCTACACCCACGCACAGAAGGAAGCCTCTCAGGTTCCTTTCAAGCCCTAAAAAAACAGCAGAACACGTCAAAGAAGGATTTGTCGCTAATTTAACACAAGACGTTCGGCCACGGTACAACACAAGATGCTTGCTGTATGCTGCATGCTTCGTAATTCCTCCGCTATCTGCCAACTGATCTGATGAATCTTCGTGTCTAGCCACTGCCATGCATTTGAATCAGTTGCTACACTTGACGTTGTGTGTTTTATTCGCAATTTAGCACAAGGCGTCTTATTGGTTGCTTATGGAGCTGATTAGTTGCTTACTCGAGAAGTGGTTGGCTGAACAGTCCTGGTCCATGTTAGAACCAATCTCTTTCTTGGATTGATTATTGTCCTTTGCATCACGCCATTATTACCCCGGATTGCAAGCTGAAGACACGAAGAGAAGACCAGCATTATGGTTGAGCATAAGTTGTTCGTGGAACTAATTCGTTTCCAGACTTCTGTTTTGACCACTGTCTTCCTGAAAGTAGGTTGCCTGTATACTTAAGTGTATGCGTTCTGCTCGACTGTCCCGGTCCGACTGTCCCGACCAGCAAGCCCTGAGAGGGAAACTTTGCAGACTCGAATACTTACACAGAGCTACGTGGTATACATCTCAGTTCTATCGTCCGGCAGCCTGCAGCTGGCACACATCTAACATTCAGATCATCATTCACTTAAATTGAATTCGTCCGTCACACCAGTTATTACTTCCTCTTGCCAGTTTGCTGCTTGCCCTGAGTCTGCTGCTTGGCCCCCTGTTGCTGCTTTTCCAGAGCAGCCTTGCGGTCATGCAGCACCTCAATACGCTGCCTCTTGCCCTCCCTGGCCCGATTGATACGCTCGTACAACTTCCTATTCTTCCTTGTCATCATCACGTCCTTCAACAACCCTTGATCTGCTTCATCTTGTGCTGCTGTGCGCGCCGCTGCCTTCCCCTGCCGCCGCAATGTCGCGAGCGCTCCATCAGTGCCATCGTTCTCTCCATCCTCGCTGCCATCATCCCCTTCGTCCTCTTCGTCTTCATCCCCTTCGTCTCCTTCGCCAGAGCCGGAGGCCAGGCCGTCGCCTTGTAAATCTTCTCCGTCTGAGCGCGAGCGTTTTCCAGTGGTTGCCCGCAGCTCCCGGGTGAGATCTTGCTGATGCGCGATTTCAGCTGCGAGGACGTCATCGTCAGTGGCCGCAATGGTGGCGGTGGTATTTGCATCGTCGTTGTTCTCGCCTTGGGCAGCCTCCTCTGCAAAACCTTCGACCATGAGGCCAGAGGCGCGCACTCTCGCGGCCTTGGCAGCTTCCTGCAATTAGGTGCGCACAACGGTTTATTGCAAAATACTTACGTACTTACATTGAGAAGCGACGTCATCCCCGGCCATAGAAGTGATCAAGAGGGAAAAGTCATGTGCGCTATCCACCAAGCGGCAGGCCCTGAAACAGGACCCATGCATAGGGCGGGTAGCGGTTCATATCCTCAGCTGTGATATAGTCGCATGGCCACTCGTCAAGCCAAGAACATGCCCAGCTGAGTATGTCATCCAGTTCTGTACAATTGAACATACTGGTAGTCGAACCATTGACCTGTTGCCGGTATGAATGACCACAGCCTCCCACTGCTCAGTATGGCATGAGATATGGCTAGGTGCCTTGCCTTGGCCTCTTGCATTTACCTGCAGACTGTGTTGTGAGCATCTCACTCTCTACCCACCTGCAGCTTCCTGACCTCCAGTGCCCAGTCGGGCGTGTAGCCCTCCTCCTCGTCGTTCACAAAGGGCGAGAGGTGCGGCGGGGGCGCCTTGCCCGGGGCGTACACGGCCGTAGGCAGCAGCACACGGAAGTTCGCGCAGTCAAACACCCACTGCGCAGAGCAAGAGCACATTGTACAACCATGACGTCAAAGCCCCAGTACACGCAACAGCAAATGATCATCGTCGCACTAGTCTCTGCGTACCAGCGCAACAGCAAATGATCATCGTCGCACTGGTCTCTGCGTACCAGCGCAACAGCAAAACCCATGGTGTATGCATGGGAGCCCGCTTTGAATTGAGCGGAATCGGAATGTCCACTTGACTTGCAGGAGGCTCACCTGTGGTTGCAGGTAGTGCCTTGACAGGAACTTGTGTCCCTGTGTGGGCCTGTCCACCACCTGATGAGTGATGCGCTCGTCTGACATTTCATAGGGCGAGCCCTCGCCGTCCCATGCAGCCATGCCACCAAAGGCCCTGCATGGCGGACGTAGCGGCGGCATTCAACATGTTACGACGAGTGGCATGGACATGCTAAGAAGGTAGCTGAGCTGGCAGGCATGCTGATAGCTACACTTGCATCCTCAGGAAGGTCGTGCAAAATAAAGCGGCTAAGTGGCGGAAAGATGAGGTAAGCAGAAGCAATGTATGCTCTCCACCCAGCAGCGGGCCCCGGGACAGGTCCCATGCATGGGGGTAGACAGCAGTTCGTATCCTCAGCTGTGATATAGTCACATGGCCACTCGTCAAGCCAAGAACATGCCCAGCTGAGAAGGTGGAAGCAGATGCTTCAACCGCACACACAACTCTTCAGCACTGCGTGCAGCCATACCACATTGGCTTGAAGGCCACAACAGGTGCAGACAGCTCAGCATGTGGTATCAAGACAAGCAAGCAGGTGGCATCTGAACTCTCACCCGACACCGCCTAGCCACACATAACACTCTTGCTGCCAAGCTGCATGGGCCATCACAGCTCCATGTACATCGACATGTTTGTGCAGATTATTCTTGACACTCGCTCATTTTGCATCATTCATAGTCAAAGCATGCGTATGCTCACACATGTGCAGCTATGAAAGCACACACATGCCTTAATTCCTGTGGCTTTGTAAGTTAGCTAGAAGCAGCACATCCACTCAGCATTGATGCTACACCGTTCAGCACTTCACATTTCACAACATAGTTTTCTTTCAATTCATTCTAATCCCATCCTAACCCCATTTTCTCGCCAGTTTTGTCGCACATCGTGTTTTTGAACCCGGTCAATGCAAGTTACAGATGTGTCGGCCATGTGCCGGTTGTCATGGAATCCAAGTGAGAATAAGCAAGAGGATAAGCAAGAGAAGTGATGTGCGCTCTCCCCCCAGCAGCGGGCCCCGGGACAGGTCCCATGCATGGGGGGGGATAGCGGTTCGTATCCTCAGCTGTGATATAGTTACATGGCCATTCGTCAAGCCAAGAACATGCCCAGCTGAGAAGGTGCAAACAGCCAGTTCAACATGCCAAACATGTCAAACCATTAATCCCGTCTCAACACCTTTCCATCACAACTAGGTTAACCAACAACAAACGACAGCGAATTCCATTTCTGCGTCATGATGATGCTCTGCAACTCCCAACTTTCAACGGCCGCACTCACATGTAGCAACAAGCGACAGCAAAACAGAAGACGTGCTATGGATGGTTCGTGTGCTGTGGGGCCTCACACATGGTGACTGAACTTCAAACAGCAGCAGTCACAAGTAGGACACGAACGGCAGCAAAACACACCCCGAGCCGTGTTGCCTCACCTTATGACCAGAGCGAGGGGCTCTCTAGGCACTTCCCTCGCCAGGAAGAACACCAGGCCGCGGAACAGTGCCCCGCACACCGCTGCCTCGTCATCGGCTGCCACGCCCTGCCCCAACGCACCGCCCGCAACCTGCTCGTCTGCAGGAGCATGGCAGGGCATGCAGGGCCATTCGCCTACCGATTCGTGTTTGAAGACAGGTCAGTGATGATTGTTTCTGCAACTCACTGGGCGTTCAAGGTTAGAGTGGCCAAATGTAAAGATATGTACTTGGTAGGCACAAAAGAGTACCCCTACTAGCATGCAACCCGGCGCTGTGAGCAGGTGGGCAGGCTGGGCTGGTCCAGTACAGCAGCAGGTACCCATTCAAGCTGAACAATGCCACGGTGCATTTGCTCTGACCAGGCACTGCAAGAATAGCACCACACCGTGTCACATTCAAAGAATGAGCACCTACCATCATCGTCTTCACCGCGTGGCCCTGCAAGCGCCCCGGTGGCTCTCCTCTCCTCCAGCTGCATCATGCTCCCCTCCTCCCCCCCCTCCTCCTCCGCCTCATCTCCCTCGTCCTCCCCCTCTTCCCCCTCCTCTTCTCCCTCATCACTTTCCTCTTCTCGAGCCTCGCTATCAACCTCACTGTCCTCATCATCCCCCGAATCAATCTCCAGCGCCCGCTCATCATCACTATCCGCCTGCACTTCCGCGCCAGTCCGCGCCCCCGCTTCAACGCCCGCCAGGGCTGCAATTTGCGCTGCATCCAACCCTTGCAGCCTCGCCACCACCTTCTCCCTGCCAAGCTCCTTCTTGCCACCACCAGCAGCCTTCCCTTCTTGAGCTACTGCCTTGGCTGCTGCTGCTGTGTCGTCAGAGGCTTTGAGGGCCGCTAAAGCCGCATCCGCCGCCCGCCCTTCCTCCACCCGAACACCCGCCAACTGCCGCATGACCACGGCAAGGGCGAGCGCCTCCTTCTCTAACTGCTGGGCGTCCAACACTGGAGGATACTTGAGCTGCACAGGCATCACATCAATAGCAAACACAATGTGAGGTGGGCACCTCAACCGCAACTCAGGCGCTTGCCCTTGCCCTTGACAGCAGCAGCAGCAGCAGCAGCAGCACAGCAGCAGTTGCTACAGAAGATTTACATGGGGTTGCAAGATGGCAAATAACAGGCACTTGCCCGCTATAGAACTGGTTGTTACAGATCTACACTTGTGCGCCCAAAGCCACGTGCAGCAAGCCATTTTAATGGCAACACGTGTGTGGCCATGGCACAGTATCAGCAGACTGCCACAGGACGTGCTTGCGGCAAGACCCCTGGTATGCATTTCCCTGCCCGCTCACCCCTATTGTGTGGTAGAGCTTGAAGTTGACGAATTGTAACAGGCACTCATAGAACTCCAAGAATGTAACCATCACCTGCGACCGACAAACAGGGATGAAAGATGCATGGAATGGAAGATTGAGCACATAACAGTACTAGCGACGATTAAAAGCCTGAGCAGGCATAAACTGTCCGTATGCTGAAGTATATGTGGTACATGATGACTCCAGGAGGAAGCCCGAGGTCAAATTGGACTGCATCGCTTCTTGCCCCAAGACAATTGTACAGCTGACGCTCTCAGTTCTCCAAAAAACCATACCATCATTCACATTCAAATCAAGTTGCACAGCCTGTCAGACTCGCATGTCGCTCGTCATGCCGTCATGTGACAACCCTCTTCCCGCCCCCCGCGCAGTTGCCTCACCCGGTAGTCCACGTCAGTGGGCAGCACCTGGGCCAGCTGGTGTGGCACCAGCCACGTCACGGCCTGACCCATCACCTCGGCCTGCGCAGTGAATTCCATAACCCTTCCGTCGTGCTCTTCAGAACTAGGGTTGATCACAAGTGCTAAAATTGATGGATACAGTTTCTCAAACTCCGTGAGCCTGGCATAGCTGCTACATTGCCACTCAGTTCAACTGGCAGCGTAGTGACCCTGAGGAAGCTGGGTGGCACATCATCTAGCGGCCAAGAGTGAATTTCCACTCTCCAACTGCGTACCTGAAAGTATATTCCCTTGACGCTGACAAAGACCTTCCGCAGCGCTGATGCGCGCACCACCCACGCGTTCCACTCCAGGGCCAGCTGGTGAGCCACTTGCACTGCCTGTGTGTGTGACGGAGCACAGGCGTGTGCACTGGAGTGTGTAGGTGTTATTAGCAATGCTGGTGGACGCGAACACGTGTGCATTCCTGTCATCAGGCGCAACTGACACAGCATGCTAGTGTAACAGGCTTGACGGCTAGCGCGATCATGCCAGTGTACCAAGCAGACCAGACTGATACTCGCGTGCATGATTAGGTTGATGCCTACTCGTCAGACACAGTACTAGCCTTTTACGCAATGACACACCTTGCCAGGAATAGCTAGCTTCTTCTCCGCCGGCAGCGTGGCAAACAGATGTACCATGGTCAGAGCGTCATCCAGATCGCGCAGTGCGTCCACAAAGGAGGGGTAACGCTCCTTCACCTGTCATGCAAATGAGGCACGTGCTACTGTCTGGCAACATGATGCGCATGCAAGCGTCAAAAGCGAACTTGACTCGTGCATCTACAAACTGGATTTCGATTCAGGATGTGCAGCTTCAGCACCACAAATTCATGTCGCAAAAGCCACGTGACTCGTACACTTAAGTCTTGGTTCCCATCTGGCAAGTGTAGCCTCAATACTACTGTCAGCCCTTGAGCAAAACGTGCAGCAGCCACCTTGTAGCGTGTTCATTGGCTTCAACCCCTGAAGACATCTGCATCTTCAAAACTGCTGGGTCTGTATGTGATTCTCACCAAGTGGTCAAGTTTGTAGGTTGGAGTGAGTTGCTTCAACCGAGCTGCCAGCTCAGGGTTGAATTTGGCACGTGCCTTGCGGATCTTGCGATCATGTGATTTCATGTTCCTGCAAAGGCCAGATGGATTCAGATGTTGTTCCTGCACACATGCACTCGGCGATACTCAGCCTGGTGCAAACTGAGCGTACTAATCAACTGCTCATGTGCTGCTGGGCTTGCCTCAATTAACCAGCGCACGCCGGCGGCTGCAAACCTGAAGATTTGAAGCAACGGCTCATGCAAGAGCCAGTTGATGTCCTTGATGTGGTAGTACGTCTTGTTGGCGCCATGGACCTTCTTCTTTGGCTCACGAGGGTGTATACCTTTGAGAATGCATAGACGCCTGCAGCACACGAATGACATGTCACTGCCGGTGGAGCATGGCTACAACCCGCCGCATGTGCCGCCAGCAAGCCATGCACCGGTCGCCCGCACCTGAACTCGGACAATCGAAGCTGAAGTTTCCTGATGGCCTTGGTACGCGTAAGATATTGCGCGACGTTGCCGGCCTTTCCCTGCATGGCAATGCAGCGAGCAGGGGTTTGTTCCGGCACTGTTGCTGATCGACTTAAGTATGCGAAATGATACTACTTACTCGCTTAAGTCTGCGCCCCATCTTGTTTCGCCAGAGGTGTAGCAGGAGGCGGACACGAGTTGGATTCCCTGTTACCTGAACTGTGCAAAGAGCATCCAATGCTTGGTCAACGCTTGATATCTAGCACAGTTAGGGGGTTGACCTTGCCTGCACCTTGCCTGCAGTCGCTCACGAAGATGGCGGCGGCATGCATGTGCACGCGTTTCTTTCTGTTACGATTTAAAAAATAGACCCGGTTTCATGAGAAGTTCTGATCATCGGCCTGCCTTTCATCGCTTTCCCACTTACTGAGCTTATACCATGTACAGGGCTGCACTACGTACCCCTGTTTTCACTTGAAAACCTCACCCTCTGCAATGCCTGGTAACAAGAACAAAGGCCCAAAACGTGGCATTATCCGTCAGACACCAGGCCCATATGAGTACTATGTATACAGAATACGTACCGCAAGTGGTCAAAATGGTCCCGCAGGTGTCAGCATGTGACTCTGGTGTAGACCTTGCCATGTCTGGTACCACTTGTGTGGTAGTTTGGCTGACACACCTGAATACCCTTGGATTGCTTGTGGAGGCATTTTTTGTTTTTTTGCGCACAACGTATGCCTGTCAGGCCGGCTCCTGCCTGGTGTCTGACGGATTATGCCACGTTTTGGGCCTTAGTTCTTATTACCAGGCATTGATGCCTGCCAGGCATTCTTTTGATTTGCATGAATATTATCCATAAATTAATCCATATAAATGTGGAAATTATATGGGGTTACCCCAGCCTTTCTCATGTGATTTCCACATGTGATTTCCATATGTATATGGATTAATTTATGGATAATATTCATGCAAAACAAAAGAACCAGGCATCGGCATTCTCTTGGCTTGGGAGGGAGCTGGACCGGGCTGCAACAGTGCCGCAGACCTGCTGCAGTGCTTAACTGACTGCTATGAACACATTCTGTGGCTGTACTGTGACAGCCGAAGTTTATGCTGCTGTCTCTCGCCCTGCTGTGTGCAAGGATTGGACTAGCTGACCCGCATGACGTCACTCTAAGCAAGCTCTTATCTGGATAGTGTCGCAAAGCAAACCATGGTAAGGCCAGCTCAAATACTCATTGAACTCAACGCTGCCCACAGTCAAGACAGTGGTTTACGACCTGCCTTCATTGGGCTGCTGATATGTGCTGGTGCCTGTTCTGATTTCTGCGCAAAGCCATCATTCAGCGAGCCAATTACATGGTAATGGTAATAATCTAGTGTAGCAATTGACCCAGTGTTGTCCCCAGCTGCTCCACCATGGCCTCGCGTGTGCGGGGGCATCCGTGGCATAGCACAACACGTGCCAGCAATTCTATTTAGCCCTTCCCCTGCAGAACTGCATTCAGCATGCACACCACGCTCCCTTGCCATGTATGTGATGCTTACAGGGGAGGTGAGAGGTGCAGCCACTTAAGAGGGTGTTGCGACAGGTGCTGGGTTGCAGGGCATGCCAGCGCTCTGGACTGGGTGTTTGTTCCGACATCATGCCTGCCTCAGAGCCACGAAGGACGGGGCCAACTCATACGCACTGTCTAATGTTTGACAACCCGCCATGCTTACTTGCATAATCCATGGACGAGTCCATCCATGTGTCGCATCGTCGCAACTCAGAGGATGATTCCCGGATAAGCAGCAATTTCTGATAACTTGCCCGGGGCCAACTTCCTGTCAACGGCAGCCAACTCACCCAACAGCTACGAGCCAACATTTCGCAAACGGGTCTTGGAGCGGCAGAGTATCTATTCGAGGCATTATTACGGGCGTAAAGGCTAACTATTGCGCGAAGGCCAACATTCGTCTCATTTCAACGTACGCCTCACTAACCGCAATTGTGAGGCTCCGAGCACACCTGACAGCTGACAGCGACGGCAGGTACTGTTCCTCATTGCTCCCGTTCTCCATTGCAATATCTGCAGCCGCTGGCGCCATCAGCAAAGAGTTGCTCAGCAATGGTGTCGTTGACTGCCCTAGCGGTCCTGGCGCTGTCGCTGCCAAAGGCCTTCTCCCACCCTTACTATTGGTGCGTACGCAGCTTGGTCGAGCCCTTGCTTGTGTTCACACCACGCGCGTCGGTGGACTCAACTGGGAGTCGCTTGCAGACCTACCTGTCCTTTGTCCTGCAGTCAGACTGGTTGTTGTCCCTCAATGGTGGTGCCCGTCCCTTGTCCTGCATGCCTGTCCTTTGGCTGCAGGGCCGACCCGGTTGGCAATTTCTTCACCACAGACACACCAGCTGGATGCACACAGCATCCCGATGCTTCTGTCCGCCATGGTACGTGAGATGTTCAACATGTGTCCAGCCTACTCACATGGCTTCAGCATGCGCATTCAGCGAGACACCCCCAGGATTGAATGTTGATCAAATTTCCTTGGCTGTGTTGTGCAGGCGGGCATCAGCCCCCACAGGCGGACGCTTCTATCGCCATTCTGCTGCAGCTAAATGGCTCCAGAGTTCAGTCAGTGTGTCCGGGCCAGACCTACGCAGTGCAGGTGAGTGAGCGAGTATGTTTTAACATCTGTATCGTATGACAAGTCGAACAGAAACTGAGCATTTGCATTTCTAATTGTGGGCCCTGGTGAGCATACCACAGTGGCCAGTGATAGTAGGCGGTGCTTGCAAGGGCCCATTGCAAGCCTACGCAGTGCCCGTGCGGCAGCAGCTGCCAGTCCTGCCATTTGAGTAAACCTGTTTGGCGGGGCAGTGCCGGTCCCAACGCCTTGCCAACATAAACCGCTTGCCTAGTGCAGGCTCCAGCATCGCCCTGGCATGCACAAGCCTTGTTTGTGGAACCAATACGTGCACGATCCTTCCTGTTCTACTGCGACAATGATTTGCCAATAGGATTTGCTCTTCGAGTCATGCTGAGTTAGGTCGCATGTGCACGTGCTGGCTATAAAACGCACTGCATAGCTGAACTAGCGCCAACCCAGCCTGTTGCTGTCTCTCAGGTCACATGGTCGGGTTCACGGGAATTCCTGATAACTGCAAGCTACGGCCAATTCGCCTCAAACTTGCCTGGCAACGAAAACCGAGCGCAGTACTACTACCCAGTTACCCCAGGGGTGCCTGACTGGTGAGAGTGCAAGATGGACAACAATGGTTGCTTGGCGCGGTCAGTGTCAGCATCTGGTAGCGATATAACACTGTGCGTCTCAGCTGGTACTTGTCTTTCTTGGATTATGGCCGGGCTCTGCATCGTGCACAATGTGTGGCTGGCCACGGTCAGTGTAGAGAGCAGTTGTGCTTGTGGGATCACGAGCTGTGAGGTCAGATTGCACATTCTGTACAAGTGAAGCATAGCCTTAATCTAACCTTCTGTACAGCTCTCCAAGTGGAAATAACAGCAGTGTCCAGTAGCTACTTGTCTTAGTTGGAGCACGTAGGCGGCATGCATGGGGTTTGGCGAGAATCGGTTTTCCGTTGGTGGAAGTGATTTACTGCCCGTTCATGACAACACCACGCCTTCACCTTCTTGGCTTGCAGTGGCGTTGTGCCAGTGTGCCTCTCATTGTACCAGTTTGTGAAACCTTGCGTTTGGATCCAAGCATGTGCATGCCCATGCCTCATCACGTGTATTGACTGCATACCTTGCTGTGCAGCCCAGCACGCGTCATCGCCAATCAGCAGAGCCCATCTTTCAGTGGCTCGCTAACTCTGGCTTGTAATGCCAGCGGTGAGTGTAGGACAGTGTGTCAGCTGACTGCTATTTTATAGAAGCATGCTTGCTCTCCAGTGTGTGTGGCAGGCTGGACCCGACTCCATGGTCTTACGCCAGCCTATTGTGCACCCCAACTGGCAACGCGGTTCAAACACTGCCCAACGCTCGCACTCATGGCCACCCTAATGCAACTCAGTGTGTTGCAGCAATGTCCACCATGGCTACAACCACTGCAGTAGTCAGCCTGTTTGCACACCGCACCCTTTGACAACCAAGTCTTGTACGTGTGCACGCTTACAAACCCATGCAAGCAAGCTCAAGCAACGTGCATGCCTTGTTCAACTGTCGCAGGGCCGCTGCAAGTCAAAGTCACAGCGGCGCAGGGGCAGGTCAACATCCTGGGCCAGGCCAGTTTGTCCTTTCCCTTGGACCCTACTTGTGCTACAGCTGTGTGCAGGCCTCCGGGGTCGCCGCCACCGCCCCCTGCGCCATCACCCAGGTACGCAGACAAACGGACTTCAGCAGCAGTCTGGAAAGACAAACCCTTATCATGAGGTGCTTGTCTGCCGCGCGTGAGCCGCCAAAGGCATCATTTGAGAATCAGGCATTTAGCAGACATTCTGCGGTTTCTCGCGCTATCCGCAGCTGTTTTGCGACTTTTGCTTAATTTTTGCAGCATGTTTCTGCTGGGAGTTCTGCTCTTGTTTGCCGTTTTCCCACTTTACAGCCTAATCCGCTGCAATTATGCAGCCATTCCAGAGGCAGCCATCCCACAGGCAGCCATTCCACAGGCAGCCATTCCACAGGCAGCTGTCATTCTGCAGACGGCCAAATCCTCAGCAACGATCCTGCTGTGGTGTCTGACAGCTTCAGCCCCAGCACAGTCTGAGAGCTGGCGCCAGAGGGAGTATGACGGTTTGAGAATGTTGACAGCCCCGTAGCAGCCACTAGTCACTGGAATTGCACACGAACTGGCGTGTGTACTTGCACGAGCTTGATGACATGTTCGCTGGTGTTACTGACTAGTTACTGCTTGGAATTAACCACTGACGCAAAAATATAGACCTGCCGACTTAATGACACAAAGAAGGTGAAGAACGCAAAGGTCAGAGCAGGACATATTTTTGCCAATGTTGATGCAGTCGAGGGTGCAATTACGCATGGGCACAGTTCGAGTGTTAATCAGTGGTTGTTGTGATCAGTGGTGACTCTTGCATGGAGTTTCCCACATGGCTGCAGTCCGTCACCTCCACCCCCTCCACCGCGTGCTACGCCG
>QAXH01005960.1:33670-44135 GCA_004335635.1 Chloromonas sp. AAM2
GTTGCTGGGCGTTCCATTGAGTTCTATGGGTTCCTGGGCTGTTAGGCAACGTGCAGAACCTCTGTAACGAGACCTTGCGGCTGCCAGCACAGGCACACTCAGCTCACTAAGTAAGTACTCACTCACGACTAGTAGTACTACTTACTACTTTGATTACTTACAACTGAACTTGTCAGTGCCTGACAAACTGAATTGAATGAAGAATGAAGACTCAGGCTGAGTGAACTGCCTGGGTCTGTTTATGGTTTATGGGTCTGTTTATGAACTGCACTGATTATTCGATTAGAAGCGTGGCTGGTAACCACATGGCATGCTGTGGAGCTCAGTGTGGAGCACTGGACTAGCTCAATACAAGTCGGCTTTGCGTCCAGTGTCTGTGGATCACTTTCCGTCACTCGTTTTAAAAATGAGATCACTGCGCAGTCTAATTCACGAAACGCGAGCAAAGTAGGCCGGAAAGTATTGCGTTTCCGATCGTCTGCGATATTGCCTCTATTTGTACTTCTGTCAATTAGCTTTGCACAGGCCAAGTGCTTTGATTCGCGTCCATTGCCTTCTGTCTGCGATACTGACAATAACGTGCAGGTATTTAAAAGTCTTGGGAGTCCCGCTGATCTATTCCAAGGCACGGCACAAATTGAACTGGTGATTGCACGCACACGCGCAGTGAGCCCGCCGCTGCTTGCACGATGCTCCGGCTGACTGAGGCTGACGATTGTAGCTCGGCGTCCTGATCCTGAGATTGTAGCTCGGCCTGCTGATCCTGGTATTGCATCCTGACGCTCAGGCTGAAGATTGTAGCTAGGCGTCCCAGGCCCAGCAGCGCACGCGGTTGAGATCGGATGATGAGCACCGCAATGAAATATCGCGATAGCAAATGGCTGGTGATCGCGAAACTGTGAACCTACGAAAGAGGAACGAGAGCGTTTTAGTATCACAAAAAGGAGGACCATGTTACATTCAAGGAGGACCAACTTGCGTCAAGGCCTACCTTATGGGTTTGTGGAACACCCCTGACCGCCCCCCTTCCCTCTCCTCCCTGGGCTTCTAGGTAGTTTTCGCATGCGTTGACATGTGGCATTTGTGGTACCAAGCAAACTGCTGGGTTGAGCAGCTCAGGCGATGCAGGCAGACGCAAACACCGCAAGGCATTGGTCGATGCAGACATCTGTTAAGGTGAGTTGTGTCGAGTTCACACCATCACTGGCATCCACTGTCTCACCCACCGGTGCAGGTCCTTTTGCTTATGCCATGCGCTCCATTCTTTCATCAGGCCGGTGATTGATGCACACGTGTGGTTGATAGATTATGTAAACCTGTGCAAGGTCTGTGTGACGATTCTGCTGGGACCATGGGCAATTCTTCCTTTAATTGCCTGCCAGTGCAAATGGCTGCTACACAGGGCACGAGAGAACTACACCGGGTTGTTCGAGTGCCATGTGCACAGGGCTGAAGCACATGCTTGGTGTCCACGTCTGGGATTGCCTAGTATCCTGCCCGTTCCTGTGCGTTGCCATGCAGCTAGCCGGTCAATTAGCCTGCTGCAAATTCAAAATGTGACAGACACGCCCTCCGTTGACGGATGCGCATGTATGCTTGGTCATGGCATCCCAACGAGCAGTCCCGTAGCGCCTATTCTATCACGTCACGCGCAACACCGATAACCACGTAGTGGCACAGATGCACTGACACGCTTGCTCGTGTTTGAGTGCGGATTTGAAACCTGGGCATGCACTGATGCATGTGGAGCACGTCGCTCTCAGCAATCGTTGGCCAGCGGCGCACCTGTCCCGATGAAAAGATGTTTGCCAGTTCTGGGACAGTTTAACGGCAGTTGATGACGTTACACCATCGTGCAACAAACCAAGCACCAGAACTCTGCGTGAGTACCGAGCGCTCATCGCAGGCTGGGAGGCGCTCACAGCGCCATGACGAACTAACTTGGTTCCAGGTGCTTGCGTTATGCTTCCACGTCGCACTCGCCGGTTTTCGCTAGTTCTCATTCATGCAGATTCCCAGTGGCTGTACACCACAACCACTAGCTCGTCAGCTGAACGTTCAGCTGCAGTCAGTAGTAGTAGTGCATTTGTTTCAGGGTTATTTCGTCAGAAAAGAGAGAACGGCAGAACTTGCGAAGCATCGCGCTCCAATGCTGCCAACAGAACATCGGGCGAAGGCCCTACTGGTTTTCCTGGTTCTTGTGCCAGTGACGTTCGCCTATCCCAACTTCTGGTGTGTTGGGGCTGCGGCATTGTTGTAGCGGCATGCGCCAGGACTTGCTTTGGCCGATTCAATTACACACGTAGATTTGCCGTCATCATTTACATACATCTACTCGGGCTCCTTCAATGCAATGCGGGCCAGGCATGCTGCATCCGCCTAGTTTGTGTCGTTGCACCACCGTGCTGCAGGGTGGATCCATCTGCCGCACAGCGCTATAGCCCTCCTGCGGGATGCACAGAACATCCCGTCGCCACCACGCAACGAGAGTACGGTGGGTACAAGCTTGAAGCTGGACGCCCATCTGTGGCTTGCGCAGTCAACTGAGGCGAACCCTGGCCAAGAATGTTTCGTACGTCTCAGCAGACGTGGCAGCACATCAACACTTGAGCGTGCGGTCTAGCTGGGTCGGACATGACGCCGAAGCTGCGTCATGCCATTGCGCAAACAAGCGGCATTGTCGTGGCCTTAGACAAGTGCGAAAACACTCGTTCATGCGTCGTAAACATTTATCAAACAACGGCCAATACTCAGGTGGTGTTCAGACTCCGTGCCTAGCCTTGGACCATGCGGGGTCGCACACAGACTGAATGGTACGCATATTCACGAGCTCAACGAATGCTCTGGAACAAGGCAAAGTCAAGGCAAAGTCATGCAAGCGTCATGCAAGCGTCATGCAGTGTGTCATGCATCCCTGGCAGGGCCGTGATCTTTTTTGTTTTGCCATGCATCCGGAGCATTTCGATCACTGTGCTGCACCACTGCACAGGTGGTCACGTGCAGCCGCGGCCTGACAGCAGCATCGCCATCCTGCTGCAGCTGAATGGCACCCCAGTGCAGTCTGTGTGCCCGGGGCAGGCCTACACAGTACAGGTAGAGCCCACTGCTAGTACAGGTAAAGCCCAACTCTTAATTACCACGTTTTACCACTGGCAGTACCATGGTTTGTGTTCTGCCTTCCTTTGATCCATCATGTCTGTTTTGTTCCCCTCGCTTGATCCGTTTCCTTACTCATGGTAGGTCATGGCGGTGCCCATCCCGTTCCATGTCCTGTGACGACTCGTGCAAGGGCCATGTTATGTCCATGCCTTGATTATAATGGCAGGGGGGCGTTCGGTTATGAGGACATGCAAGTGTGACTGCCACTAACACAAGGCTGTACCATGAACTCAGAGCAGCAGCCAAACGGGTGCCAATGCCCGCACCACATGGCTACCGTTGCTCTTCTGCTTCCACTACAATGCACGCCGCATGCATGCACGTTCATTGTTCTTCACGCTTGTTTCATGTTGCTTCAGGTCACCTGGCCGGAGACGCGCCGCTTTCTCATCACCGCCAACTACGGCCAGTTTTCCTCTAACCTACCATCTAACAGCAACCCAACAGCGTACTACTACCCAGAGAGCTCTGATGTACCGAACTGGTACGTTGCTTACACACAACGGGAAGCACCTTTGGGATCATACACAAGGACCCTCACTTTGAGATGGCATGCCTGTGAAGCTGGATTCCTACACAATCCTTATGGCCAAGGCTGGGCCCCTTGGAAGGTCAATGTGGACAGCTGCGTACTTCACTTGTTTGCAACAGACAGTCTCAAAGCATGCTTGTGCTGAAAGCTGCCGCCTGCCACTGCCTTCACCCCATGCAGCCCAGGGCGTGTGGTGGGCAACCCACTGCCATCCTTTAAAGACACGCTGACAATGCCATGTGATGCCAGCAGTGAGTGCACTACGACAACGGGAGCAGTGAGTTGATTGCTCCAGGTGTATAAGTGTACCATAAGGAGGCTTCCAGTATAATGCAAGCTGAGCAAACCGTCCAAACAGCTGTGTGGCCTCCGACGATGGCAGCGACGCCACTTTTAAGGGCTGTTCAGCTTCTGCAGGCAGTGTAGCCTCCATAGTACCACTGTAGCGGGGGTTGTGGAAGAACATGGTTGTGTGAAGCGACTGTCGCAGCAGGCTGCAGTATCAGTTGATGAGCTCGTTGATTTCCTTCAAAATGCAATGCTGTTGCCAGGCTGCTCAACCAGCCGCCAATTTGATCTTTATACCCAGATTCAGGTAGCATGTACCATCTGGTAGCATGTACTATGATATGCGAGTGAGCAGTGCAACGTCTATAATCAGTGGGAGTTTTTACTTCATCGATAACACTTCAAGAGCTCGCAGTCTTGCAATGCTCAATGCAGACCATGCCATGAACGCATACCATGCAGGTCTGCTAGAGATCCGAGTGACTTCAGCCAGTGGCAGGCAGTCTGCCCTCTGGCAGGCAACTGAATCCTACACATTTGACGCAACATGCGCAGCGGCTACATGTAACGCCTCACCTCGCGATGGCACTGGGACTGAGGCATCACCCAGGTAATGCTCTCCAGACAACCTGCCGTAGTGTTGTGCAATGCTTGCACCAAGCTCAGACTTCCTGGCTGGTCAAGGCGATCACGCCGTGCTGAGAGTGTCTTCCCTGCGTGTTTGAGGTCCAGATTCTACTGTGGCAACGCAAATCCTTAACTTGCCAGTTTAAAGTCCTTCCTTGTGGTGAAATGTTTCCATAACGAACAAGCCTGGCTGGCCTTAGCCTTGCGTGCCCCTGATGCATCCGCTTTTGGTATGGTCTAGATGCCAGCTGAGTACCGCTGATATAAACAGCTGTATATATAGTATTACTTCTGATTTCCTTGCCAAGTGACCTGCTTGCAGTCTCACCACACCACCACCAACTCTTGCGTCCGAGGCATCACCGCCCAGCAGCTCATCAACAGCTGCGGTGCGTGGCATACAGCTGTAAATCAATAAGCAAGGCAACACGATCGACTGTGCCTGGCCATACATAACACTTGAATCTGGGAGTGATTCGAAGTGCCGTGTGGGAGGTGCACAATCCAAAGCCTGCGCAGTGACATCTGTTAGCTGTCGATGAGGATAGCCAACGACGTCTTTTGGATCTGTTGACTGGAACTGTTTGAGCAATGCATTGACATGATCATCAAAGCAATCCAAACAGCTACCAGCACATGGCAGTCCCTCCTCAATTTCCCTTACTTACCTTCAAACCTATTGCTTGCAACCCGGCATGCCGCAGAGGTCCTGCGCCCCTTCCAACCTCAACTACGCATGCTCTGAGCCCTTTGGCGGTGTCACGCTGCACTACACCCTGGGCGGCCCAGTGCCTGTCAACAACTGTACGGGTGTGGCCGCTGGCACTCTGCCGGATGGCATGAACAGCGGAGTGGATCTGCTGCACATGGCTGTGGAGGCAACAACAACAGGTGGGCTGGCTGCTGTCATGTAGGTGGGGCTTGCCCACTTGTGCAGGCCTTGTTTGGTTTGGCGGGTGTCAAAGCAACAGTCCTGACTGACTGCGTCCGCACAGCCAGGGGATCATTTTGCGCCGCCAGATTCTGCACTCGTCTGAAACAGTTGTCTGCCTCACTCGCACTCACCCAAGCGATGTGTTGCCCCTTCACCTCTCCTTGGTAGGTTATGTGTCTATGTCGTTCGCCCAGACGCCAGGCCAAATGGCTCCCGCTGATGCTATCCTTGGATGGGCGGAAGACACTCCATCTGGTGAGGAGTACGTCAAGACGTTTGTCATCACTGGAGACTTCCTAAGCGAGAGCAACGTTCAGCCGTGGGCGTCGTTCACGGGAGTGATGCGCACCGGCCCAACTGTCACCATCTGCTTCACGCGAACGCTCCAAGATGCCAATGCCAGCGTCTCCAAGTCTTTGACTGCTACTCAAGGTGCGCCCTTACCGTTTTGTCCAGGTGATCGTCCACGATCTCACGTTGAGTCGCAGCATGTGGTTTTCCACCCGATCAGGCAATCGTGTTTGAATGAATCGTTGCATTTTTGCAGATCTGAGTCTCAATTGGGCGGTCTCCAGCACGAACGCGCTGGTGAAACACAACCGGCAGGGTGGTGGCACTTTAAACATCGTGACTGGCACCACATCAAAGGTGAATCGCAAAAGGGAACAGCGCGTGGCGCGAAATTCGTTGGTTGTAAGCTGGGTCTCTGTGTCTGCCGTGGCGGTTTGGGATTCGTCATGCAGTGTGCGGCTGTCCGACTCTGCAACGTTGTTATCTAGGATTTCTGGTCTCACGGCGTGCAGGCGGTAAGCAAGAAGGAGCTGCACATCCGTTGGCACGGCGCCCTGATGAGCGCTGGATGGGCCCTGCTGCTGCCCCTTGGCACCCTGCTGCCTAGCCACAGGTGGGCAGTTCTGTTGAAATTGATGTGATTAAACGGGCACGTAAGGTTGGTGACACGTTACAGCAGACGTTGCCGTTAGTACTTCATTAACTGCAGATCAGCTGCTGTTTGTCTTCACACGGCTTTCACACATACATGTGCCCAAGCAAGGGCTGTGGCAGGAAAGCACCTTACGATCAGGCGTGACGTGCCTTACACATCATCTTGCTGCATCAAGCAAGCCATCTAATGAACATCAACCAAGCCATCTGTTCTTGATCCTGACCTGCGTTCTGCCTGCAGATGGGCGCTGGGTAACGCCAAGCTGTTCAGCGTGCATGTGTGGTTCACGCTGCACGTGGCCTGTCAGTGCCTGGGGTTTGCTGTAATGACGGCTGGGTTTGCCGTGGCCTGGTACTATCTGGGCGATCCAGGAGAGGGCGGCAATGCACTGGGAAAGACCCACCAAGTACTGGGCACCATTGTCTTCGCCTTGGCCTGCCTACAGGTAGGATATGTGGGCCCCTTGATGTACCAATGGTAAATAAGATAGATAGATAGATAGATAGTTAGACAGATGGATAGTAGATAGATAGCTGTTCTGTAACATTACCCCTGAGCTGGCTGGGAGAGCAGGTGGCACGGATAGGCTATGTTGGGCTGCATAACTGTTGTCATCGCTCAGTTCGAGCCTTGTTTGCAGTGACAGAACTGACAGCCCTGTTTGTGCTGAAGTTGCTGATGCCACCAAGCGCTGTCATTCGCTTTGCTACACTGAGGCTGGCCCCTCTATGTTGAGGCTAGCTGGCACATCATGTGCCCTCGCACTTGTTGTAAGTGGCCAGAGAACGCTGATCACATGCGTGGTACCTGTCAGCACCTGCACGGGCCAATGGTCTGGGACGTAGCGCTGCTGGCTGCTTGGCAGGAGGCATGTGCTCGCCGGTACAAGAGTCAAATCAGCAGCACGAGAACAGCACATGACCAGTCCTGTCCACGCCAGACCGTTTCCACACATGCCTTGCCTCCACGTGCTGCTCGCAGCTTCTTGGTGGCTTCTTCCGCCCTTCCCTGGATTCCAAGCTGCGACCCTTGTTCACACACGGACACCGCTGGCTGGGCCGTATCACCGTCGTCTGCGCTTGGGTGGTCATCTACCTGGGCATCTCACTGTTCCACACGGGAATCTACCAGGCATCATTGGTTCAGTGGATCACACCAGTGGCAGTGGTGACGGGTGTGATCGTGCTGTTGGACGTTATCCTCACACTGTGGGCTGTCACACACGGCGAGTTCAGAAGCCAGGATGCCCAGGTGCACTCTGCCAAAGTTGGCAAGGACGTCACAGGACATGACCAGCAAAATGACATGGGCAGTGGTCTGGACAGGCCTTCGCAGCCGGACATCAATGTGCACGTCGTGACGAGATTTGACGCTCCAAAGGCTTGAAGATGCCATGGCTTTTACAG
Organism: Chloromonas sp. AAM2; assembly: GCA_004335635.1. NCBI lineage: Eukaryota > Viridiplantae > Chlorophyta > Chlorophyceae > Chlamydomonadales > Chlamydomonadaceae > Chloromonas > Chloromonas sp. AAM2. The sequence continues at coordinate 41,563 of QAXH01005960.1, forward strand.
CAAAACGAGCAGCACACCTCGAGGACTGCCAGCACGTGACTGACAGTATGTGCTTTTGAATGAAGTGTGCTGCATGCATGCATGTATGCATGTGTGATGGCCTACCAGGCCTTGCCCATGCATGCAACGAAAGTCCCACATGCTTGAACTCCATCTGCTTGGATTCTGAGTTTCAGTATTGAATGGCTTTTAGCAGAATAGCAAGCGCACGACTGCTTGCAGATCATTGCATGCACGACCTACGGATGGTGAAGTGTGAGTCTGCATATTCTTAGAGCCGCGTACGCTTTGTGTAGCAGGTTGCATGTGTGACAGTCGTGCAGCAACGCATGACAGAGCACTAGACCTCCAGTAAACCAGGTTGTCAGTGCTCGTGGTGTAGCGATGCATGCACGGAGCGCTCAACCTCCAGTCAACGACTTTTCTTGTGCTTGAGATATCGGCACACTTAGCCTGCACAAACACTGCTGTACATATCATTTCTGGGGCGTGCTGATCAAACCTGCTTAGCATTGATTGAGTGGCCAGAGGAGCGTGCCTTGGATCATGTGTATTGATGATTAGGGCACTGAGAAGTTGTTGAGAACTCTCCAGTCAGGCTGATCTGTTGAGAGGCCGACTGCACTAGGAGTGATCAACTGTGCGTGCGGACGCGTGCATGTGTACAGATCCTGTACGTACAATCTGTACATCACAAACAAACATGCGGAGTTCCGCTTGGCAATGTCAAGTAGGGCACTGACTCATGTATGCAGGTAATCACTTTTTGGCTCCACTGCGCAGATTATGAACTCTCCCCTCTGTATTTTTTGCTGGCCTGGCATTCAGGGCCTGGCATTCAGGGCCTGGCATTGGTTGCTGCAATTGTATTCGTTACCAAGGACGTGCCCCTTGCCGTGCTGTTGCTCTTCTTTTGACACTGTTTTCCTCACCTGTTGCGATAGCCAGCAGGGTGGACGCTTTATTCCAGGCCTTACACCTCTGTACTTAGATTGCTTACATGCTTTGGGCTTTTCCTTAGCAACCAATGGCCTTGTACGTCTTCAGATGCTGGGCACCTTAGAATTTGGAAGATCCTGTCGACGCTGGCACCCTTGCTGTGTGCTTAGTTGTTTGCTTAAATGCTCCTTATTGAGGCCAGTGCCCAGTTTGGGATATCCTGCAAAGGATGGGCAAGGCCATAACCAGGCACTGCCTGTAATTCTAGTGCCAAATCCTCAGACTCTTCTTGCTGGCACCCTGGCTGTGTACTTTGTTGCTTGCTTGGATGCTTCTGAGTGGGTCCAGTGTGTTCCCACACCTTCTGTACGTGTAAATGATCACCTGAGTATGATGCAGCGGCCTAGCAGGCCCGCCTGGAAAGTACAGCTGTAACCTCGCCTCTTGCATGGACAGCTACCGTTTGCACTTCCGGGGATGTAAGAGATCTTACAGCTGTTGCCTTGTCCATGTTACTGTGTTACAGCACATTCATGTTGCTATGGTTGTCGCTGCAATCACGCGTGACAAGATATCAATCTACGCCCAAAAGAAGGTGCTTGCATACTTGCCCTGTGTGTGCAAACATATCAATGAAAGGTATTCTACAAGACTCCTCGTGCCAGCCTCGGTCGCATGCATATACGGTGCATGCCCACAAGCAGCAGTGTGGTGCACCTTGGTGTTGTAGGCCAAGCCAGCCAGTCATCTTCAGTCGGCACGTGTTTGATGCCTCCTTTGGGAATCAACAATGTATGACACGAGCCTGCTGAGGAACGTCGTCGTGGTGTACGCCGTGTAGGCCAAAGGAACATCCCGTGACTTTGACAGCAATCATTTAGACCAGTTTTCGTTTGTGCGTAGCGCAGAGCATGTCTGGGGTCGAAAGGTGGCATCATTCAAAAATACACAGCGGTTTCTAACTGCTCAGGATACAGACGACGAAATGTTGCACAGGACATGAGAGTCATTTTGCTTTTGATCTAATCGTGGCATGCGCTCTTCCTGCAAGTCATAGTTTTCGCCACATTTGCATAAATTTGTCGCCGGATTTGCATAAAAATAAAAGCAGGACGACTGCAGAATCCTATCAGTACTGCTCAACTCAATCGCCTCCAGTAGACCTTCCAGAGCAAGCGCGACTGCAAGCACATGCAAGGAGGCGCGATGGAGGCGAGATGCAAGCTTGTGCCGGCACGATTACCGAGATGGATGATGTTCTGTGCTATGATTGCAGCTTACTCTCCATTATCGCGTGCAAATCCTGAATATTGGTGAGGCTTGTGCTGAGTATGGCACGCCAGCTCACCGAATGCGCCCACCAAGATTGACGCATGCAAGCAGCATCGCGACACCGTTTCGCCTGCAGGATTGATCCCACCGGCACATTCATGGGTGGCAATCACATTCCACCGGAGTGCTTCGCCCATCCTCCTCGGGCAGATGGTGAGCCCGCCACAGCATGGCAGCCCGCCTGCACACCGTACCGTTCAGTGCCATACAGTTTCTGGCAGCCTGTTGGAAGCAAATCTGCAGTGGTCAAGCGTACAAGCAACTGAAATTCGTGAAAAAAGAAGATGAAACCAAGCTGGCAA